>CM032404.1:1127500-1327500 GCA_019049475.1 Eueides isabella
TTAGAACCGTCTCATTTAGATTCAGATTTCTCGGTTTCCGGCACTTCGACCTTATTATAGTAAGCATTATATACAAGCTTCTTCAAATTGAAAGGATGTTAACAAACATTACGTATTTACATACAGGTTGGTTATATTAATTTTAAATCCTTATTATTTGTAAACAAGACGATTTAAAACAAATTGAAATGATAAAATTTATAATTTATAACTTAAACTGGTCTTGTTGAAAACTGGAGAGGCGTTGAATCGTCTCCATTTGATTATTTCTTGTATTTACATATATAGCCTGAGTAATTTTAAAATTTTTGATTATTTTTTTTACATTATATATAGTAACCAATACGCGTGTCATTGAATTTCGATACGTTGTTATTTTTTTAAATTTTCAAAATAAAAATATATTTCTTTTCGAAATTTTCGTCTTTCATCTTTATATGAATACTGTAAAATTAAATAGAAAGAATACTTTTAGAAATCAAATATTTTTGAGTCAAGCTTTTTAGTTGTACATTGTATTCTACACAATGCATGGTAGACTGAGAAAATGGTAAGGTAGTGTTAGGACACTCCATACTGTTCCCCACTTTCCGGCGTATTAGAGGCATTGCTGTTGTTGCTGTGTTAACTGGCGGAATTAAACGCCGCTAATCTTTCTTTTATAAGTGAATAAAGCATTATGCAAATTATCGTCTTATATTAAATTTTGCCTGGGAAAATTTAAAATAAAAATATTTTGTCCCAGTTCAATAGAAGCTTTAAGAAATCTCTTATACACCTCCACACTCACCAAAAAACGTTTATAAAAATATGTACTTTCTGTAGTATCGGTTGCGTATCGTCTTTCAGTCACCTCTTATGGAAGAGTTTTACAAAAAAATATATATGATTAACTGCAAATTCATTCAAGAGGGAAACGGAACGGAGCGTCTTCACACTAGGTTCCCAAGTTCCCTTTCCCTATCCTGCCATTTGCGGGATAATACGTGAAGCTGAGTGAGTAAGTGCATTTTTTTCTCAATCACGCTGTATTCTGCACGTGGCAGAAGATACCTTGGGAACCCAACCTACTGTTAAGACACCCCGTTCTTCTTAAGACATTTCGTTCACCAAGTTTCGTTTAAGTTTGACACTAATTCTAATGCTTACTATGAACGTGCATCTAGTAAAGTAACTAAGTTTAGGAAGTAACGCAGCGTTAAGATACACTTTTGAGACACATTTTCTTGTTAAAAAATAAATCTTCCAAATAGAAATCGTATCCACAGCCGCTACATATACAGTCATATGCTCTACCATTGCGTTACAACGATCATAAATCTGATATATTTTTTTTTCACAATAAAAGTTATAATGTTAATACACGGGCTTACGTTGAGAACATAATACCTGGAAAGTTTGTTATAACAGGATTTGTATGCTTCACGGGGGAAAGGCGGAATTTCATCAAATATGTTGATATTAATCTCACTTTAGTTAAACGTGATCGAAGGGTGCCGCCTACGTCGTTCAGATTTAGTTTATTTTTAAACGTATTAACACTGGATTCGATTATTTAAATACTTAACAATAGATTTCAGAGTTTCTAAAGCCATTTTCGATGTTAAAGGCCTATCGTGGCGTGGCAAGCGTATGAATGTCAACAACAGATCGTGGATTCGATCCGTACTTGAAGATGTAAGATATTTAATATTTTCAAAATTAATATTTAATGTTTTAATTTCTTGTCTCTTATAATAAGGCAAAGTGCGGCGTTGAGTTCCGCCACTTAACACGCAATGCTCCAAACTCGGCGGAAAGTGGAGAACGAACGAAGTGTCTTAATACTAAGTTCAGAAGTTGTGCGCGGGATACAACGTGAAACTGAGTGAGTGAATGATGTTTTAATATGTTTTCTCAGGTAATATGGCGAAGAACAGCGTTGAGTTACACCACTTAACACGTAATGCCTAAAATTCAGCCGAAGGTAGGAAGCGGAACGGACTGTCTTAACACTAGGTTCCCAAGTTCCCTCTGCCAACCCTGCCATGTGCGGGAGACAACGAGAAGCTATGTATGTATGTATGAATATATTTTTTTATGTTTTAAAGTTTAGTTGCTTGTTGAGTTGCGGGGCTAAACGCTGCTCTTTATCGTTAGCAGCCCGAATGAAAATACAACCCACAAGCCTTTATACTACAACCGTAAAATAATTGAAAAAAAAAAAAAACCGTTCAAATTAAACAAGAAACACATTAAAATATCTCAAAAAAAAAAAAACCAAATTCAATCATAATTCAACTTTAATACACGAACGAAATTTTGAATTTTATATAAGTAGAGATAACGCATTGCGACGTATGTCATTTCTATAGTAGGTACCATGCGCAAAGCAATCGCCCGTCAGACGTCGTAGCGAGCGGACGTGACTCTGCCGTCTCTACGTGCACGTTTTACGCACGTTTACTTACGTCTAAACTAGAAATAGTTAAAAATTTAAAATTTTATTGGGATAAATTATTTTAAAGTGACCATTTAATACTGTTTCACTGTACATTTTATGTGTGTAGTGTTTGTGTTTGTTTAACGAGTGATTTTGGATGAAATTGTGTTTTTGTGATTTTAACAGGATTTTCTGTTTTTGGGATAAGAATACGTAAGGTAGGTAGTGGTTCATTATTATGAATTTATTTCAATGGTTCCTAGGTTAATAAAAATAATAATATGTATTAAAAAGATTTTAAAAAAATATTTGACGGTAATTAACATAATTTAAATTATTTTTTCATAATATACACACACACACACACACACACACACACACACATATATATATATATATATATATATATATATATATATATATATATATATATATATATATATATATATATATATATTATTACTATTTAGTAATGATTTGTACACATTATGGCTTATTTATTACAAAAATAATCACTTTATATATTTTAATTAAAAATAAAATATGTATTTTATTTCTTTAAAATAATTTTAATAAATTCATAAATTATTTAACCACATACGAATAATTAAATTCAAGGCAAAGTGCGGTGTTGAGTTTCGCAACTCAACATGCAATGCCTTAAATTCGGCGCAAAGTGGGGAACAAAACGGACTGTCTTTACTAGGTTCCCAAGTTCCCTCTCCTTAACCTGCCCTATGCGTAATACAGCGTATAGCTGAAAAAAAAAAACAAAATGAAATATTGTACTTAATTAAAATTTATCATAGACGCAGGTTGATTGAATTTTTTTTTGCTAAAAATGAGGGCAAAATACGAAACCTTGTTAAATTTTTTCGTAGCTCTCTTCTCAGGTTTGCGGCATTTTCCCTTCTAAATATTTTGTGGTAGAGTCTTAGTGAGTATTTTAATTATATTCTTTATTAGACGTCGCTCGTAAGTTTATTTTGCGTGTACTTTGAATCGTTAAATATGAAAATTAGTACTCTTTTTTCATTTCTATAAATATTTTTATAAAAGAAAATTAGAAAAATACTTTTCTTATATAATAATATTAATTTTTAGTGCTCCCTACATTATCCACCATAATTATAAGTAAAAGCAAAATTTGTTTGTCAGCCAATCGTAGGAAATTTATATATATTATACTACGCATGTGACTATAAGCGCGCGAGGTTGTGGGTTTGATCCTCAATCGAGGCAGTTAGATATTTAATTTCTTTCAAATTAAATATATAACAATTTTATTTCTTTGCTCTGGTAACAAGCCAAAATGCGGCGTTGAGTTCCGCCACTTAACGCAGCATCTTAATTTTGAAAGAAGTGGGTAACGAAACGGAGTATCCTAACACCAGGTTCCTAAGTTTTCTCTGTATTCCTGCCTAACATAAAAGTAAACCATATAATTACGTCTATAGCTTTATTTTGTAAATTTATTGATTTCTTATATATTTATAGACTTGTCAATATTAAAAAAACGGTACAAACATTTTACTTAATTAAAGATTCTACATCAAAACCATATTAGCAAAAAGTATATAATTTCAGTAGTAAACTCGCAAGCAGACTTTTTATATCTAAAAATTGCAATACAAAATAACTTTCTGTCCAGCCAAATATAGTAAGTTTTAACTGAGCTTTTAAAATAGACATATTTGGTGCGACGAAATTGTAAAATGGCCAACGTATTTAGATCGAGAGGTTCGTATGGCTCGAGGGGAATAAGGATTGTAAATTCGAAAGTTTTGGGTTCGATTCCCACTTGAAGAAATTAAATGTTTAATATTTTCATTTCCTCGCCTTAGTAACGAGGCAAAGCGCGGTAGAGTTCTGCCACTCAAAAGGCAATGTCTCAAATTCGGCGGAAAGCGGGGAACGGAGTGTTTTACCACTAGGTTCCCAAGTTCCCTCTGCCTACCCTGCTATGTGCGGGATACAGCGTGAAGCTGAGTACAGTAGAGTATATTTATATTAAAATTCTTAAAGCGTAAAAGCTCTTGTTTTATTATATTAAGTCACTCAATTCAGCTGTTCTTACGCTAAGTACTGTAGACTGTGCTTGAAATCTATTTTAAAGAAAAATAATTTGCTTAGACATTGAAATATTGTTTTAATATAAATAGTAGGCCACGGTAGAGGCACAACGTCTAAGTTTAAACACAAAGTAAGAAATTGTAGCGTTGTGTTACGGCATTCACCACGCACTGTCTCTAAGTTGAGTAAAAATTGAACAGCGTAAAGCTATATAAGACAGTTGCCAATTCAGCGCATTCTGTAATCATATTTTTTTCGCCAATTTCTGGATGTATTGCGTGTAAAGTATCGGATTTTAACGCCGGGTTTTACCTCTAAAAATAAAAATATTGAATGTTTCATTCCTCGAGTGAGAATCGAACGTACAATAGTCGCATTAACAGTCGCACACTTGTGTTGCAATAATGAGAAATATACAATTTTTTTATTCTGCTACTATAATTAGACAAAACGTGGCGTTAAGCTCCACCACTCAGTATGTAATGTCTATAAACGAGACACAATACAAAAAGCAAGATATCTTATGTACTTATTATGTTACTAAGAATGGTATATATGGGTGGAGTACGTACTGGTACATCTATAACTATAAAAATTATAAAGTTAAAATGGTTTAGTTAAATACAAAAAAATGTAACTGTTAATTCGGATTGTAATTTTTTTTTTTGTATTTGATAGTTAACTAATTGTGGAAGGCTATTAGCATGTAAATCGTTTCAATATATCCCATTCTACCTGCGGTCAGTCATAGTTCTCTTAGTTATGAGCGAAATCATGGCTTTTATATCTTCACGCTGTATCCCGCAAATGTCGGGATAGGCAGAGGGAGCTTAATGCGAAAAGTTAATCTTTTAAATATACAAAAAATCTAACAGTACAAATTTGATATATAAAAATTTAAGTTGTTGTTTTAAAGTCTGCGTGTCACAAGCGAGCCACTGGAAAGGAAATTAAATGCTTAATGTTTACATTTCTTAGCTCTGATAATAAGGAGAAGAACAGTGTTATAATTCACCACTAAAAAGATTATCAAATTCTCCAGAAAGTGGGGAACATAAGTGTCTTGATGGGAACATAGTGTTTTAACACTAGGCACAGAAGTCCCCCCTGCCATGTGCGTAAAGCTGGAAAAAATCACTTGTATGTATTCTGTGAATGACATTCAACCGGGCGTTAATGTACGTACATCGTTATATTAAAATGGAAATCAATATGGACTGAGTGTATGGCTACTAAATGTTTCATTAGTTTATATTACTATTGGTATTTCATTTTTCTTTATTCTGAAAAAGGTTGTATGGACTAAAGATTCGTGTTTATTTTTCTAGTTCTTAGCATTTTTACGTATCTTGGCTTACAGTAGATAGAACTTGCTATAGGAACAGAATTATTACTTTTCGGTCAGCTTCACACAGCATCCCGGTTAGAAGGAGGGACCCTTCATGTTCCCTTATATAAAGAGTTAATGGAACAGAAGTGTCTATAAGAATTTTCCGTTTCCCAGTTTCCGCCTAATTCTGGAGGCATTGCGTGATGAGTGAAGGACGACGTTGACAGCCTCGTTGACAGAGCGAGGAAATGGAAATATCAAATATTTCAAGTCCTCAAATGGTGGCTGAACCCACAACACATTAACACGTTATTTTAAAGGGGGCATCCCTTTAAAATCGCATGTAAGTGCTCTAAATTAAAATAATTTACAATATTAACTCAAAACTAAAATTTACAATAGACGTTATCTTGGTAGCAATTTTGTACTTTTTGTACCTATTTTGTACTTTTTAATTTATTTAACCTCTAAAATTAAACAGAAACGTAACTCAACGCCGCTTTTTTTCTTATTAAACCAGAAAATTTATTTTTTTATATATGATCGTTTAATTTGAGAATGAATCGAAGCTGCAGCTATCGTGAGATTTATACAATGAACCCCTGAAATACGATGATGTCACACATTTATATATTTATATCAGTTTTATATCAGAAAAAGGTTCTAAACAAAAAGTTAATCATGTCTTTACAAGATGAAAATACATATTCACTAAGAAAGGCCTTCTCCGATAAGATGGCCGCTTATGATAAATTTGCTCGCTTAATTAAATATTAGTCTGTGATCGTGTTACCAAGATGTTGAAGTTTCTGGGACGTTAATATTTTTAATATGAATACAGCAGCTAAAATATATTTAGTTGTTGTTACCGACAAGGCGCGGCGTTGAGTTTCGCCTATTCTACATGCATTAACTGAAAAATGAGAAAGAATTTCTTTTGCTTTTTTTATTTTTACCTGTATTATAAATGTTTCTAATATTAGAGGCCTGTCATGGCGCAGCGGCACAAACGTGTGACTGTTACCGACAAGTTGTGGGTTCGATCCGAATTCGAGGAAATGAAATATTGAATATTTTCAATTTAAATATTAAATATTTTCATTTGTTCGTTGTGGTAAAAGGTAAAACGCGGCGTTGAAATACACCATTCACGCAATGCCTCAATTTCAGCGGAAAGTGGGAGAGGTGTCTTAACACTATGTTCCCAAGTTCCCTCTGCCTAGCCTGCCATGTGCGGGATACAGCGTGAAGCTGAGTATGAGAGAGAGAGTTTATATTACTATGATTAGAATTGAAATTCACCATCATTGATGTCACGTCAATCACATTCTAAGCCTTAAAATGTATATATTTTCTTAGTAGTTGTTTTTCTAATTCGACATTATTTTGTTAATATATTCATATAAAAGTTAGGATTAAAGTATAAATTATTTTAACGTTTTATACCAAATAGTTTAGTAAAAATATTACAGCTAGTTGAAAAATAATAATGAAAAAGAATATATAAAAACATTCCTGTCCTAAATCATATCAACTCTAATGTATATGCTATATGTGCTCTGGTTATCGTAAGTGCTCCTATTTTCGGGGAAAAAATAATATTTTTCTTATTAATGATTGTATTACTAATTGTTTATGTCGGTTGTGGGTTCAATTCCCAAATAAGAAACTGAATCATTTTAGTTTTCTTGCATTAGTACTAAGACATAATGCGGCGTTTAATTACGCCGGCTTCAATCGGCCACAAAATACAATATTCAATTTGAAAGAATAATTCTTGAGATATATTCGTTCAAACAAGTGACCGATTCAGCCTTATAACATTAGTATATAATTAGACATGTAACTAAAGACTGGGAAATCTAAATGGGTGCCAAGTTCTGTCTTTGCTCAGGATAAAATTCAGGTATACAATAAATTTGACTTGGCTATTTTTTTCACCAGGCACCGAATCGAATATAATTTTAATTTACAAGTAGAAACTGAAAGTACACCAGTTTGCATATATGATAAAAAAAAGTTTGTACGTTAAAAAAAATGCTTAAAGTGAATTTCTCTACAATCGAGAACGTAAATGTGAAATAAGACGCAAGTTAAATGTTAAGTAATACGTTTTTTTTTCAGCTCACACAAGGTAGGCAAAGGAAATTTGTGACACTAGAGTTAAGACACTCCGTTTCGCCTTATTTGAGGCACTGCAGGTTGAGTGGTGTACGTTAAGTTTCATTTCCTCCAATGGAAATCGAACCCATAACCAATCGTGCTTACAGTCACTTTAAGATTTTTGTTGACATATATACTTTGACATAGTAAAATTATCATATTCTACCGAAATTTTATGGCCAGCCGTGGTAAATGACATATGTCGTGTATTTAATTAGGTATTATCAAACTTTATTTCCAACTATAATTAAGATATCGTTATAAATGTTTAGTTGGAGTTTTTATTTTGTAACGAGTAAGTATATACCCTTAATAATATAAATTAATTTGTTTAAATAAAGAAAAGGAGCCTGTCTTGGCGCAGCGGCACAAGCGTGTGACTGTAACTGACAGGTTGTGGGTTCGATCCCCAGTCGAGGAAATGAAATGTTTAATACTTTTACTTTAAATATGTAATGTTTTTATTTCTTCGCTCTGGTACAATGGAAAACGAAGCGTTGAGTTCCGCCACTCAACACGCAATGCCTCAAATTCGGCGGAAAGTGGGGAACGGAAGGGAAACGAAGTATCTAAACACTAGTTTCAGAAGTGCCCTCTGCCTAACCTGTCATGTGCAGGATACAGCGTGAAGCTGAGAGAGAGAGAAAAAAATAATAATAATTTTGTAACTTAAAATAGACATATTTCGGCGTTAAGTTCCGCCACTAAACTCGTAATGCCTTACATTCAGCGTCACGAAAGCGAAAACAGAGTGTCTTGACATAAGATTCCCAAGTCCCTAACCTGCAATATGCGGGATAGACCGTGATACACCTTAGAGCGTGAATCGTAGACTTATAAATATAGCATATAATAAATAGCTCGAGTTAAATCGATGCTCCTAAAATAACAGCTCTAAACATATCCATTCAATTGAAGCCATGGCAGTTGGCCAGAGGTTAATTGCATATATGAAAATAATCACGCGATACTAATTTGTAACGTAATTATAGTAATGTAGATTTAATTTTATAAAGTCACGTGGTTTGATAAATTTAATCCGATAGTTGCGGGTTCAAATCTTGTTTGTTGGAATTTCTAATTTATATTTTTTCAAGATTATCATTTTTTCACTTTAGCAGTGACGAAAGCGCGGCGCTAAGTTCCTCCACACAAAACACAATATCTCAAGAATTTAGTGGAAAGTGGAGAGCGGAAGTGTTTTAATGGTAACTAAACGGAATATTTTATCACTATGTTCCCATGTTCTCTACCAACTTTTGAATATGCACAGTATAGTGTTGCACAACAAATAAAATTACTATCAAAAAGCTGAGTTGAAACCGTTAAGCTCATAAAGTACTTTATTGAGGCTATATTAGCTCATAAACGAGAATATCATTGTTTTTTTAGCTTAACGCTAAACGCTAGTGTTAAGACACTCCGTTCCTTTCCTTAATGTCTGTCGTATTTGAGGAGCTTTAAGTGGCGGAATTAAACGCCGCAATTTTCCTTTATACCAGATAGAAGAAATTATAATTTAAAATATTTCATTTCCTTGAGTCTGGATCGAACATACAATCTGTCCCGTTTACAGTCACACGCTTGCGCCTTTGCGCCACGAAAGCTCTTTCCAGCTTTATTTTATAACATTAGTACATATAGAATTAAGTGCCGCCTTGACTTTACTTAAACTATACAGACAAACTAAAATACAATAATAATTAAATACACTAACGACACACTACACAGTTCGCTACAGCTATTTGAAATTTTACATGCAAATATAGCTTTAAGTCAGAGTAATATGAAAAGTTTTACTTCGTGTATAATTAAAACCAATATGAATTAGGCGTTATATATGTGTGTTATTTAACGTAAGATTTGCTTATTAATTGTGGCGTAATTAAACTCTGCGTTTTTTGTTTTTTTTTTTTTTTCCAGCTTCACGCTGTATTTCGCACTAGGCAGGGTAGGCAGAGGGAACGGAAGTGAAACCTAGTGTTATGACACTCCGTTCCACTTCCGTTCCCCACTTTCCGCCGAATTTGAGGCATTGCGTGTTGAGTGGCGGAACTCAACGCCGCGCTTTGCCTTATTAGGTACCAGGTTATTAGGTTTTTTGTTTATGATTTTTTATTAGACGAAATGAGAATAATAATTTATTTTTAACTTACTTATGCTACGTCAGTATGTAGTGCCTTACTTACTTAGATTCATGCTAAATCCCGTAGAGGACTCTATAGGCAAATGGAAATTGGCACCCTAGTGTTGAGACCGTCCTTTTTGTGCTTCACTTTCCACCAAATTCGAGGCAATGCGTGTTGAGTGGCGGAATTCAACGCCGCGCTTTGCCTTGAATTTTAAGATATTTATTTTTTTCAAATGGGAATCGAATTCACAACCTATCGCATGTATAGTGACACGATTGTGCCACTATAGGTCTCTAGTTTATATACATTCACAGACAATAAACGGGATGTAGGTTCAAATCTTATTTAGGTGAATAAAATGAATTATTTTTGTTTCCACGTTCTGATTGAATTGTAAGTTCAATGTCCACTCGAAGAACTGAAATATTTAATATTTTCAGAAAACATATTTAATTTCTTCTTTCTTTGCTCTAGTAATATGGCACAGCGTTAAGTTCCGCCACTCAACGAGAATTGCCTCAAATTCGGTAGAAAGTGGGAAACTGAACGCAGTGTCTTAATACTAGGTTCCTAAGTACCCTACGCGGCCGTGTGCTGGATACAGCTTGAAGCTAAAAAAAGCTATTATATTTTGGCAAGTTTCTCTTAATATTTAGTGTTTGTTTATTTAAATCTTTTTAAATCTTTTAAAAAAATAATAAAATTTAAAAGTTGCTACAACATTTTTATTCATTTAGATAAATGTTAGTTTCAATGTAGAAAGAAAGTATTCGAAATTAGTTAATAATATAGTATAATTTAAGCGAACGACGCCGCGGGCAGTTTTTTAGTTAAAAATATTTACAAATCTAAGGTTTTTCAGACAAATAAATATAAATCAAGTTTAAAAAATTCGATATCATTTAGTCCACTAAATTCACAACGAAAAATATAGCAAGCTTATTAATATTTACTTTTACAGAATGAATTAGTTTCATTTCTCTGCCCCGATAGATAAAATGCGGCGTTGAGTTCCGCCACTCAACACACAAGTCGCACAAGCGTAGAACTTGAGAAACGTATTGCCTTTTCTATAACTTACTATACAAGATAAAAGTAAAAAAAATATAAAAAAATAACCTAGGTAAAACACTAAGAACAATTCATATTATCTTTACAAGATAAAAACATTAGAAAATTAAAGTTAACTTTTAAATGAGGCACAAAGAGAACATTAATAACGAGAAAGACGGCTTATTTATAAATATCTAATTAGACTTGTCTAGTTGTTTAGAATACCTAGTTACTTGGGTTTTAAATTTCCAACTAAGTTAATTATCAATTTAAATGTATGGTTAAGACGATCTTTGTGAACAAAGATTGTTTTGAAACTTTAAGTATTTTAGATATAGCATGGTGGGCAGAGGGAACATGGGAACCTTATAGTAAGGCACTCCGTTCCTGTTAAGTCACCACCACCAAATTCTGGATACTTCCTGTGATAAGTAGTGGAATTTCACGCGCTTTGCCCCCTTCCTTATTACAGCTAGAAAAAAAAAAAACATTTTTCTTAGCGAGGATTCAAGCTACTTTCCACCAAAATCTGGTGGCACTGCGAGTCTTGCCGCGGAACTCAACGCCGCATTTAGGTAATAAGCAAAATTGTATTAACATATATAATATGTACCCTAAGAATGAAAGTAATTCCAATATTTATATGTTTTCCGTAAATGATCATAGTAAATATAGACTTGTTAAGATCACTCTTAGTTGAATCCGGAGTTACAGAGTTAGGTGATTTCCACTTTAAACATATAAATATTATATATTTAACCATCATAAATAAGAAAAATAGCAGTTGGTTAGGTTAGGACTAATCGTTGTGGAGACTCTTTGACCAGATCTATGCCCAGCAGTGGGCCTGATTTTATGCCCAAAAGCTGGGCAAAAAATATTTTTTTTATAGAAAATAAAAAACAAAAAGCTTTTCATAAAAAACTTTTCCACAATAACTTCCAATACATTGTAACTTGACTTATTCACACTTTATCTCAGGAAACGCTATTCTTCTTATATGTGACAACTTCATTCACTCGCGTCTACGTATGTATATCAATCGCTACAAAAGGTTAGAATACGTACACGGTTTCAATTCAAATTTTATTTAGGGGAATGAAATGAATTATTTTTGTTTCCACGTTCTGATTGAATTGTAAGTTCAATGTCCACTCGAAGAACTGAAATATTTAATATTTTCAGAAAACATATTTAATTTCTTCTTTCTTTGCTCTAGTAATATGGCACAGCGTTAAGTTCCGCCACTCAACGAGAATTGCCTCAAATTCGGCAGAAAGTGGGAAACTGAACGGAGTGTCTTAATACTAGGTTCCTAAGTACCCTACGCGGCCGTGTGCTGGATACAGCTTGAAGCTAAAAAAAGCTATTATATTTTGGCAACTTTCTCTTAATATTTAGTGTTTGTTTATTTAAATCTTTTAAAAAATTATAAAAAATAATAAAATTTAAAAGTTGCTACAACATTTTTATTCATTTAGATAAATGTTAGTTTCAATGTAGAAAGAAAGTATTCGAAATTAGTTAATAATATAGTATAATTTAAGCGAACGACGCCGCGGGCAGTTTTTTTAGTTAAAAATATTTACAAATCTAAGGTTTTTCAGACAAATAAATATAAATCAAGTTTAAAAAATTCGATATCATTTAGTCCACTAAATTCACAACGAAAAATATAGCAAGCTTATTAATATTTACTTTTACAGAATGAATTAGTTTAATTTTTCTGCTCTGGTAGACAAAATGCGGCGTTGAGTTCCGCCACTCAACACACAAGCCTCACAAGCGTAGAACTTTAGAAACGTATTGCCTTTTCTTTAACTTACTATACAAGATAAAAGTAAAAAAATATAAAAAAAAAACCTAAGTAAAACACTAAGAACAATTCATATTATCTTTACAAGATAAAAACATTAGAAAATTAAAGTTAACTTTTAAATGAGGCACAAAGAGAACATTAATAACGAGAAAGACGGCTTATTTATAAATATCTAATTAGACTTGTCTAGTTGTTTAGAATACCTAGTTACTTGGGTTTTAAATTTCCAACTAAGTTAATTATCAATTTAAATGTATGGTTAAGACGATCTTTGTGAACAAAGATTGTTTTGAAACTTTAAGTATTTTAGATATAGCATGGTGGGCAGAGGGAACATGGGAACCTTATAGTAAGGCACTCCGTTCCTGTTAAGTCACCACCACCAAATTCTGGAGACTTCCTGTGATGAGTAGTGGAATTTCACGCGCTTTGCCCCCTTCCTTGTTACAGCTAGAAAATAAAAAAAATAAATAATGTTCTTAGTGAGGATTGAAGTTACTTTCCACCAAAATCTGGTGGCACTGCGAGTCTTGCCGCGGAACTCAACGCCGCATTTAGGTAATAAGCAAAACTGTATTAACATATATAATATGTACCCTAAGAATGAAAGTAATTCCAATATTTATATGTTTTTCGTAAATGATCATAGTAAATATAGACTTGTTAAGATCACTCTTAGTTGAATCCGGAGTTACAGAGTTAGGTGATTTCCACTATAAACATATATAAATATTATATTTAACCATCATAAATAAGAAAATAGCAGTTGGTTAGGTTAGGACTAATCGTTGTGGAGACTCTTTGACCAAATCTATGCCCAGCAGTGGGCCTGATTTTATGCCCAAAAGCTGGGCAAAAAAATATTTTTTTTATAGAAAATAAAAAACAAAAAGCTTTTCATAAAAAACTTTTCCACAATAACTTTCAATACATTGTAACTTGACTTATTCACACTTTATCTCAGGAAACGCTATTCTTCTTATATGTGACAACTTCATTCACTCGCGTCTACGTATGTATATCAATCGCTACAAAAGGTTAGAATACGTACACGGTTTCAATGCCTTTTGTAAGATACAATTAAATTTTAACCATTGTTTGAAGTTATTAGTCGTTTTTTGGGGTAGGCTATTTAAGATCTATTTATATAACAGGGTACCCAAAGGGAACCTGGGAACCTAATGTAAAAACACTTCGTTACCATTAAAAGACTTCCGTTCCCCGGGAACTGTGGAATTTAACGACAACTCGACTTTGCCTCGTTACCAGAGCGAGGAAATGAAAATAATAAATATTTCAAGTTCTCGAGTGGTGATCAAACCCACAACCTGTCGCTTGTACAGCACGCGTGTTGTCAAGCCTCAATTCCTAGGTAGTTAAAACACGATGTGAACTTGCGCCATTCAGCACGCGTGTGTCAAATTCTGATAAAAATAGACAAACTATGAAACAAAAAAGACCTATATGTATATTTCCTCACTTTGTTTTAAATTGACAAGACTATTTCAGGGAAATGATGATTAAAATATCAAAAATCTGCGTGTAATTTGATAACATCTGACTGATATCTATACCTGTTTGTCTGTGCGTAAGTACGCGTTAACCCAATTTAAATGCAGTTTTCACCATTATATTTTAACAAATTCCTTAACATTTAGTGTTTCTATTATTTCAATCGGTTAATAAATAAAAAAAAAATGTCAATTTTAAATGTTTAAGTATTTTCGTTCAATTCAAAGCTATAATTCTAAATTACAATGTATTTCAATAGATAGAAAACGAAATTAGTTACGATTAGTAAAAAATTGTGTAACTCAAGCGGGCGAAGCCGCGAGCGAGTCGTTAGTATTATATAAACGTACAACAAATATGTACCAAAGACTAAATCCTAATATATATTAGCATGTGTGTTTGTAATTTGCTTATTTGCTCCATCATCACATCCAAAGGCCTCGGGATATCGAATCAAATACCGTAAATCATGGCTTAGCGTGATTATCTCGCACATGGTACGTACTTAGGGTGAACGTGTATGAAATTAATATTAAAGTAGTATTCACTATGGTAAGGGGTTCGATAACGATTGGAGGTACGTTTTTTATTTCGGTTTTCGTTTTTGGTTTTAGGATGGTTGGTTTTTTTTATTATTTATAAAATGGTCAGGTACATTTTCTTCAATTTGTTTTTAGTATAGATAGTAGAATAAGCAGAGGGAACTTGGGAACCTAGTGTTAAGACTCTCCGTTCCGTTTTCACTTTCCTCAGAATTTCGAGGCATTGCGTTGTTGATTAGCTGTATTGAA
This sequence comes from Eueides isabella, assembly GCA_019049475.1. Taxonomy (NCBI): domain Eukaryota; kingdom Metazoa; phylum Arthropoda; class Insecta; order Lepidoptera; family Nymphalidae; genus Eueides; species Eueides isabella. The sequence goes on from CM032404.1 coordinate 1,142,796, forward strand.
GAAATGAAAATATTAGATTTTAATTTGAACATATTAAATATTCTATTTCCTCAAGGGAGGATCAAGCCTTGCCAAGCCAAACTTGTCGTTTCGCCACGACACGTTTAGTATGAACGATTTGTCTTATTGTAAACGCAATGGTATGGTTAGGGTTCGATAAGAATTAGTTATTGGTTTAACTGTTTTTTTTTTAAATATTTTAAATCTGTTTAAATACAATGAAATATTGAAGGCCTCTTGTGGCGCAGGTGCACAAGCGTGTGACTGCAAACGTCAGGTTGTGGGTTCGATTCTTACATGAAGAAGCGAAATTTAATATTCAATATTTACGTTTCTTCGCTTTGAGAACAAGGCAAAGGGCAGCGTTCAGTTCCACAACTCAACACGTAATACCTCAAATTCAACAGAAAGTGGGGCAAGGTACGTAGTTGTGGCATACAGTGGGAAACTCAAAAGAAGAAGATGTCTATTTAAATATCTCACATATGGAGCTTACTTAACGTGTACGCATACATGTATAAAATTAATATTAAAGGTTCTAAATTCTTTTTACTGTAACCGCAATGGTTGTGGGTTCGATATCGATTGGAGGCACGTTTTTTTTTGTTTTAATACAGTCAGTTGCTCAGTTTAACGTTGTGTCCCGCACACGGAAGTATAAGGAGAGAGAACTTGGGTATCTAGTGTTAAGACACTCTATTCCTTTCCTCACCATCCAATAAATTTAAGGCATTATGTGTTGATGGCGGAACTGAACGCTGCGTTTTGCCTTAGTACACTCAGTCTGTCTTATTATTTGCGCAAAGATCGTGATTCAACATCGATTGGAAATACGTTTATTTAAATAACTTTCGGTTAACCGCAATATATTTGAAGTGAATCTAAGGAGTAAATGAAATCAAATATCTTACACATACTTAGCTTGTACGCGTACGTGCTTGAAATTAATACCAAAGGTAGTTGAAAACGGTACCGAGTGTCTTAACACTACGAGGGAACTTGGGCCCTCCGACTGAAAAAAAAATAGGTGATATTAGATTTTGTTAGCTTCACGCTATATCCCGCACGATGCAGGTAGGCAGAGGGAACCCGGGAACCTAGTGTTAAGACACTCCGTTCCACTTTCGTTCCCCACTTTCCGCTGAATTTGAGGCATTGGGGCGTGTTGAGTGGCGGAACTCCACGTCGCGCTTTGCCTTATGACCAGAGCGAAGAAATGAAACATTAAATATTTTAAATTGAAAAATATTAAATATTTCATTTAATCGACTGGGGATCGAACCCAGAACCTGTCAGTTACAGTCACACGCTTATGCCGCTTCGCCACGACAGGCCTCAGATTTTTTTTAGTATTATTTTTTTGTCTTTTGGTACATATTCGGAAAGGATATGAGTTCGACATTTGTTACAGTCAGACCCACAATTATTTTAGGTATATTTTTTAATCACTCACTCAGCTTCCCACTGTATCCCGCACATGGTAGGGTAGGCAGAGGGAACTTTGGAACCTAGTGTTAAGAAACTCCGTTACTTTCTCCTAAATTTGAAGCATTATGTGTTGAGTGGCGGAACTCAACGCCGCGCATTGCCTCTTTCTTAGGGCTAAGAAATGAGAATATTCAATGTTCAAATTAAAAATATTAAATACTTAATTTCTTCGATTGAATATCGAACCCACAACCTGTCACGTATACAGTCACACGTATGTGCCCCTGTGCCGTAAATGTAAGTAGTAAACGAAATCATATACCACTCAGTTCGTAACAGTTTCATATAAACTAACCCTTATAACAAAAGTTACAATTTCATTATCGTTGATGGGATATAGCTTAATCTCCTCGTGGCTTAATATTATTATACTAACTTCAAAATGTTTATACGTAATCTGTAGAGATTATGATTTCAAGACGAAGACGGCGTTGAGTTCCGCCACTTACTCTGTCCTGAAAAATAGGAAGTACAAAACATATAGACGTTTCTCATAATAAATACAGAAGGAAGTTAGTGTTCAGACACTCTGTTCTCCAATCTGTCCAATTTTTGAGATATTGAGTGGCGGAATTCAACGCTGCGTTTTGTCTTATAGAATAACGCAATAATAAGCAGTGAAAATTATATATCCGAGTGGGAATCGAGCCGATAACCGCAAGATTAAATTTCTTATGTTTATTAGAAAGGTGCAAGAGGGTGAAGTAAATTACGATCTCCACAAGGAGCTTGGGAAACTAATGGTAAGATATCGTAACACTAGGTTACCAGGTTCTCTGTATGTATCCCGTAGGGAACCATCAAGCTAAACAAAAGATTATAGGTTATCAAAATACATATAGTATTGCTATCACAATATGCAGTAAATCAATATGTAAGAGAGATTATCTCGACACCGCTAGTACACGATGGCAAAACGCGATTAAAATAAATGAATTAACAATTAATTTCTATTTAATTTTCTAAATACGATCTTTCTAATATTATAAATATTAAAGTTTGTGAGGATGAATGTTAATTTCATTTTCATCACAAAAACTACTGAACATATTGTGATGAAACTTTACAATAACACAGATTAAACAATAGAATAAAGCACATAGGCTAAAGGTAGCTTAATATTTTGTATACTTTGCTTGTAATATAATAAAAAGGTAAGCGAGAAAAGTCGCAATCGAGGCACTAGTTACTTATATACCTGTAAACAATTTTGTATTGTGTATATTTAATAATTTTAAAGTGTTAATCTATACTTAGGAAAGAGAAATATTATTTGTTTTAAAAACTTCTAAAAAAATTTGAAACCCCCGAAGCGGAATTTGAACCCGCGCCTTTTGGGAACCATCTAAGAGGTCTGACCACTAAGCCATACGTTCTCATGCCGTCCGCTACGTTTTAATTTGTATAAGTTCAGTTTGTCAGGCCTCAACGGAATGTTGTGGCGCAGCGGCACAAGCGTGTGACTGTAACCGACAGTTTCTGGGTTCGATCCCCACTCGAGGAAATGAAATATTAATTATTTTCAATTTTAAATTTTTAATATTTCATTTCTTCGCTCTGGTATAAAGCAAAACGCGGCGTTGAGTTCCGCCACTCAACACGCATGCCTCAAATTCAGCGGAAAGTGGGGAACGGAAGTGGAACAGAGTGTCTTAACACTAGGTTCCCAAGTTCCCTCTGCCTACTCAGCCATGTGCGGGATACAGCGTGAAGCTGAATAAGTTTTTAAAATATGTAATTTCTATTGTTGATTTCAATCTACGAACATTGATTGCTCTTTACTTCTAAATTATGACACGCAAGATAATTCTAAGAATACTGATTTATTAAAATACGTATAAAAGATCGCTGTTTACTTTTGCATACATCGAAGTCTTTGCGTGAGATAGTCTAAGAGTCAGCCGATTATTTTATCATAACTAATTTAATATTCACACATATTTATGTATATGGATTTGTGTTTTGAATACATAAAATATTGTAACTTGATATAATCCTAGTGCTCAGCTCAGTGGGTGACTGTGTAAACGTGACGGTCAGGGATTCGATTCTCTATTTTGGGAAAATTAATTATTTTAATTTCTCCGCTCGTGTAACAATATCGGTATGTTATTTACATTCGTGTCTAGGAAATCGTCGCGTAAAGTTTCAGAATTTTTGTTAAAAATTGAGAATGCAATAGTTTAAAACTGGGTTTTTCTCTTTCTTCTAGTGTTGTATAGATACAACACTAGAAGAAAGAGAAAAACCCAGTGTTAAAATATTCTCCAATCAATATGTAATATGTCGTAGACGACATATTACATATTGATCGGTGGAACTCAACGCCGTGATTTGTCTCGTCTCTTTCAAATAAATTAATTAATAAATCATTTTTAGTAAAGTAGAAAAAGAAATTTACAATCTTCACTTTCAAAATCACACTGCGTCCTCATAGAATTATTTACAACTAGTATTATTACATAATTACGCTATGATAATTGTCTATATTTCATTACCGTCACTCAGAGCTGTGCAAATAAATTAATTAATAAATCATTTTTAGTAAAGTAGAAAAAGAAATTCACAATCTTCACTTTCAAAATCACACTGCGTCCTCATAGAATTATTTACAACTAGTATTATTACATATATTACGCTATGATAATTGTCTATATTTCATTACCGTCACTCAGAGCTGTACCACTTATAAAGCTTGCTGTAAGGCATAAAAACATATTTTCTATAAACAAAATACGGCGTTGAGTTCCGTCGCAATCAAAAATTAATAGATTAACGTAACTAAACCTTGTTAACTATGCGATTTCAGCCTCACGTAGACCTCAGAAGGAATTTAGTGTTACGACACTCCGTTCCCTATTTACGGCTGTATTTCTGATATATTGAATATTAATTGTAGAAACTCTACAAAGAGAGAAAAGATAAAAATATTCACTAAATCATTCGTTGAATTATTTACAACTAGTTTATGTTATATTTAAACAAGATAATACTGGTATACCATAGAGATGTTACAAGTGCCATGATAATTATATCTATGTTTCATTACCGTCGCTCCGAGCTGTGCCGCTTATAAAGCTCGCTGGGTCTGTTAGACTGTTAGACGTATTTTGATTTATTATAGACTTCAGTATTTTTTATTATTTTTTATGGGTTATTACTTTTTGCTTGTTTAATTATTTTAGCATCATTCTATATCCAGCTCAATGAAGGGTAGTTATTAATAGTTATACATTTATATATACCTTCAAGTGATAAAAATACACTATAGTCGTTAGAAAATATTATTTTATCGTTACATTTATAATGTAACGATAAAAATAATATTTTCTTATAATAGGTATTTATCAGCTTCACGCTTTATCCCTCACATGGGATTGAGTTGAGTGGCGGAATTCAACGCCACGCTTTGCCTTGTTATAATAAGCAATAGAACTCACAGCCTGTCGCTTACAGTCACGCGGTTCCTGAGTTCCTTCTGCCTACCATCCCATGTGCGAGATACAGCGTGAAGCTGATAAATACCACGCTGATATAAGAAAATATTATTTTTATCTTTACGTTATAAATTTATACTTAGGACTATAGTATATTTTAAGCGACTTTTTTTTTAACACTTAAAGGCATATATAAATGTATGTAACTATTAATAACTTCCCTAAACTAACCCTTCATTGAGCTGGATATAGAATGATGATAAAAAAAACAAGCAAAAAGCCCACAAATTAATAAAAAATACTGAAGTCTATAACAAATCAAAATACGTCTAAAAGACCTATCGAGCTTCATAAGCGGTACAGCTCGGAGCAACTATACTACAGGCATGGTCCTATAGTGCAGTTGAACCTGATAATCTGGTGTTAAGACACTCCGTTCCATTTTGAAGGCATGGTGTGGTGACTGGCTAAAGTCAATTAGTTTGACTAGTTTAAATAAATTGTAGAGTTCATTAGTTGGTATGGTATGGTTCTTTGATTATGGCATTCCGAGCGTGTCAGTTGAGCACATATCACTTTCGCCAATGTCACGTTGAATGGAGAAGACACGAAGGAGGTTGTACGGCAGAAAAAATAATATTACACAATAGGAGAATGCATATTAAAAAAAAAGAAGATCAAGTTAAAAATTGCCTACACCTTTAACAAAAAAAAAAACATATATTAAATATATATATATATATATATATATATATATATATATATATATATATATATATATATATATATATATATATATATACATATATATATATATATATATATATATATATATATATATATATATATATACACATAGGGTTAGTAATAAAAAATATATAATACAAAGGTGTTAGTATACAATTTAATATTATTTTTTAGTTACGCCACTCAATACGCAATGAAACTGTAAGTATAGAGAATGGAGAACGCAGTAAAATTTTTTTGGTTTTTATCTACAAAATAAACTAGCGAAAGATCAAAAATAGGTTAATTATTTAAAGTATATGTCATTACCGTTGTACGGAACTTGATAGTGACATCATTGCCTGTATTTCATTAGACCTTGACTTCTCTTTGTGTGAATATATTTTAATTAATTGCTAACTAAATATAAAATAAAATATTATGTATCTGTTAATAAGAAAACAATCATTTTGTCAAAAAATTCAAGAAAGATATTTTTTGTTTCAATTTTGAATTTTAATTTACCTATTCTAGATGGGTATGATCTTTTTCTTTTAACTTCACACTGTATCGGTACTTGTCAGGAAGGTAGAGGAAACTTGCGTGCGTGCAACTGCAAATGCGAAACGTTGTGGGTTTCATTCCCATTCGAGCAAATTGAAAGTTAAATATTTTCGTTCGGTGCCTCAAATTGGGTGGAAAGGCAGAAAAAAAAACGGAGTGTCTTAACACTAGGTTCCCAAGTTACCTCTGCCTACCCTGCCATATGCAGAAAACTTATCATTCGCATGTAAATATATATAATACGAATTTGAACTATTTTCAACTCCACATTTCTTAGCACCATAATAAATATCAAGAACACCTTTTATCAAATATTTTGACGTAACATATAGATTTATTGCGTTGCTTATCTAGCAGTAGCGTTAGTACAAGCCAAGACGGAATGTGTCATTGTGTACGTGTGTCACATACTCGCCTGGTTGTATGCAGTGAGCTATTTAGAAGTGTAAAGTAGGAAAATATACTGGCACTTTGTGTTTGTCTTGTTGTTACATTGCGTATTCAATGGCGAAACATAACGCCGTGACATGTCTAACATAGCATTAATAGAAATAATTAAATAATTCAGCTTCACGCTGTATCCCGCACATGGCAGGGTGGGTAGACAGAGGGAACTTGGGATTCTAGTGTTAAGACACTCCGTTCTGTTTCTCAGTTTCCGTTGAATTGTATGCTGAGTGGCGGAACTCAACGCCGCGCTGTGCCCTTAGAACTAGAATGAAAATATGAAATATTTAAATTTAAAATATTAAATTTTTCATTTCCTCGAGTGGGGATCGAACTCACAGTCTGTCTCGTTTACAGTCACATCCTTGTGCCCCTGCGCCACGACAGGCCTCAATTGTTTATAATTATACAATTACTCGTCCGATTTGGAATCGATCCCATAGCTATTATTGCTAAGCTCCGTCTCACTACTATGACAGCATTTTTTTTTGTTTCACGTTGTCCAGCAGAGTGAAGGGTGGACAAAGGGAACCTGGGGACCTGTTGTAGACACTCCGTTCCCGACTGCCGAATAAAACAGTAAATTTACTGAATTTTGTTACTTTGCCTTGTCCCACATACTATACACAGGAGGTCAATGAAAATTAAAAGACCACACAGTCAACTTAAAATTTATTACCCAAAATTAAAAGAAAAAATATTTAAAATGTTTTCATATTAAAATATTACTGCAATCGACCCACAAAGAGATGATGAGAACTGAGATAATAATCACCATCCTAAATTACAAGGTGTTGAGCATTCAACTTAATTTATTATGGACGTGTTTTTTTTTTATTTGAGCTTTTTATAGTTTTGTAGTCCGTCGTAAATTTTAAAGTCCGACATTTTACGGTTAATGGGAAAATATGATATTCTTTTATGCCACTCATCACGGAATGCCTCTAATCCCGCAGAAAGTGTGGAAGGAAAATGGAACGGAGTGTCTTAACACTAGGTTCCCAAGTAGGCAGGCAGGCACCGAGCAGAAGGACTGCAGCCATATGTGGGATACAGCGTGTAACTAAATTTTACGCTATATTTTTAGTGGTTAAGTTAGTTATAACTGAATGAGTTTAATGACCGTGATTAATAAATCCTGTAAAGTTTTTAAATAACTTTTTTTCAGCTTCACACTGTATCCTGCACATGTTAGGGTAGGAAGAGGAACTTATGAACCTAGTGTTAAGACACTCCGTTCTGTTGCTTACTTTCCGCCAAATTTGTGGCACTGCGTGTTGAGTGGAGAAACTCAACGCAAATTTGGATTATAAATACATTTCTATGGTTGTGGACTGACTGAGTAATTACGGATAAAACTTGCTGACTAAGGAATTACGAATAAAGCTTGACTTATAAGTTGCTTGGGTAGTATAGCTTCACGCGTTTCTCCACACGTAGCATACTAGGCAAAGGGATCCTGGGAACATGAAAATGGAATCAAATGAAATTTTAATTATTATAGTTAACTCAAATGAAGTTACGGGTAGTCATTACTTCTAGGTATCTACCTTCTACCTTCATTATTTTAATTAATACGATTCAACAGTCAGCTCAGAAACGCGGCGTTAAGTTCCACCGCCTTATACAAAATACTATATGTCTCTTAGCTATTTTTTGGTATAAAATACCAGTCGACTTTAATATGTTAGGCCCTAAATATCTTACGTGTGTCTAAAAGCAATGAAAAAATCATTATTATGTATATATTATTCTATACATTATTATAAGAATCATATACTCAGCAGCAGAGGGAACATGGGAACCTAGTGTTAAGACACTCTGTTCCACTTTCTTTTCCCACTTTCCGCCGAATTTGAGGCATTGCGTGTTGAGTTGCCGAACTCAATGCCGCGTTTTGACTTGTACCAGAGCGACATGACGACATGAAAATATTAAATATTTAAGTTAAAATATTAAATATTTCTTTTTCTCGAGTGGGATCGAACCCACAACCAATCGGTTACAGTAACACGCTTGTGCCGCTGCGCCACGACAGGCCTCAAGGATCATATTGCTGTAGCCTGCCATATAGGCAGAGGGAAGTCCCACACTTACATCGAAGCATTAACCCTCGATCAAGACTCTGTTCTCCACTTCCCGCTGAGTTCTTGAGGCTTTTAGATTGATTGTAAATAATGCTTTTCGGGTTATAGCGTGAGACTGATGAAATCTAATATACCTATAGAAATGATTTAATTTAAACAAAAGAGTGTACTTAAGGCCAGTCGTGGCGCAGGTATACAGGCATTTGACCGTAAAAACAACAGGTCGTGGGTTCATCCCCACTCGAGCAAATGAAATATTCGATATTTTTAATTTAAATTTTAATGTTTTTAATTATTCATATTAAAAACACGGCGCACGGCGTTGAGTTGAGAGTTGAGTTGGCGCTCAACACGTAATGCCTCAAATTCGGTTGAAAGTGGAAAACGGAACGGAGTGTCTTAACACTACGTTCCTAAGTTTCCTCTCTCTACCCTGCCATGTGCGGGATATAGTGTGAAGCTGAAAAAAAAGTATACTTCAGTATCTTTTTTAATAATATTTATTTAACTAAATAAGAAAGCAATACCACAGACACGTCTTACGCAGCGCAGTTGTAGCGTTTTGTAAAGTGATCACGTACATTGAAACTTCTCGTGAAAATCTCAGACAAGTTTTTCTGACAAATATTTTCTTATATTTATTTATAATATAAATATAATTATACTTTAAAAAGAATATGTAAGTATCTACATTTTTAATAATTTATATTTATATGTAGTATACATACATGTTCACGCAATTCCTCAAATACGGTGAAAACTGGGGAACGGAAGTGTCGAAATGGTAACTGAGTGTCCTAAAATTAGGTTCCCAAGTCTCCTCTGCCTAAAAAAAAAGCTTAGAGAAGTGTAGATGATACAATCATACTTATGTTTATAATTCTAAATGTTAAGTCCGAGTGCTATATGAACATACGAACGTAATACATATTGTTAAGTGTAGAGAATTTATTAATGTTTATTTTTTATTATTAATATTTCGCGGCGTTGAGTTCCGCTTCTCGATACACAATGTCTCGAATACTTGCAAGAACGGTGTGTTTTAATCCGAGCCTTCCTAACCGAACTAGTTTCTTTCTGCCTACCCTGTTATGAGCGGGAAGGTGAATATTTTTTTATGTTTCTATAATTTCAATTTGCTTTCAACAAAACATATTCGGTATAATTAAATATTTCAAGAGTTAAATAATGACAAAATAGTAAAATCGCCGACTCAGTAATCCTATGCAATTAGTAACACAACCACGTGCGGTGACCGAAACTTCTAAATAGCGGAGATGTTCTATAATATACACGTACATATACACTTACATACATTAGAGTATACTTAAAGTTCTTTTATCTTAAGCCTTCTTTTGGTAATGTTACGGATTATTTTTTTTTTTATTGGTAATAAGGCAAAGCGCGGAGTTGAGTTCCGCCACTGAACACGCAATGCCTCAAATTCGGCGGAAAGTGGGGAACGGAAGTGGAACGGAGTGTCTTAACTGTAGGTTCCCGGGTTCCCTCTGCCTAACCTGCCTCGTGCGGGATACAGCGTGAAGCTAAAAAAAATATTTATGTTTTCAAATTCAGACGAATTACGACAGAATGATTCCAAAAGTTAGGTAAAAGCAAATATGTTTCTGTATTTTTTTTATGTCATCTCTTTAAGATGCCAAATGTATGTACGTGCTGGACTAAATATATTTTATCTATTATTAGTCCAGTCATTTGGTAAGAAAAAAGGGGGTTACCTGGAAAGTTTTCCGGGAGTTTTGAAAATTGGTTTATTTATAGATTTGGGTATGCTCTTTTCGAATTTCAACTTTGCCACCTCGTACAACCGCCGCTCGCGCCGTCATATTGAAAAAAAAGCGCCTAAAAATGTTTTTTTTGGAAATATCTCTTTTCCGACGCATTTTACGACAAAAATATCTATGTACAAAATTGAACTAGAGAAAATTTCCTACAATTTATGTATTAATATTTTTTTTTCATAAAATCAATAGCTTTTGGCGTACGGGCGCCGCAAAGTATTATTCATCTGCACCACCACGTGTTTTTCGTATATTTTTCTAAAATACTCTATTTCTGCTGCCGGTTTTGAAGAAGCATATATATACAGGTATAAGGGTAATATGTCGCCTTTGTATTGGGCCCCTTTCTCTTGACTATGGAGACTATACACAGTATATATAGTCTCCATACTCTCGACCTTCAAAGAAACATCTGTCGGTAGAAGCTATATTACGAGATATTTAGTTTAGGCTAGTTTGTTTGTGTTTTCAGAGTTATGGCTTCTAATACAGAAAATTGTTTTATTTGTGACAATTCACTCTTAGAAAATGAAACAATTGAAGTGAAAGAAAAAGGATTGGAGAGTTTTCGTAAGTCAAGTGTTAAAAGAAATGATAATAAAGTTAAACTTTTGGCAGGACTCAAATCGATAGTGGTTCATGATGTGTGTCGAAAACGATACAATAATGAGAAGTTAATCGCTGCATCATTGCGTAGAGGAAGTGATGCCACGATACCTCAGCCACTACTGCGATCTTCGCACCCAGTGTTCTCTTTTAAAGATCATTGTTTTTTATGTGCTGAAGAGATAACAGCAGAATTTTTAGCTAAACAAAAACAGACGCGATGCGATCTTCGATGTATAAGGCATTCAAGCAACATTCTGGAGACATAAATTTTGGTGATACAATGTACGTCATTGACGGAGGGCACTTATTATACCGAGTCATTTGGCATCGGGGTGAGCCATTTTCATCTATTTGCAGTAATTACATCACGTATGTACGATCAAAATATAAATCCAATGCCATAATGCAGGGGAAATCACATTAAAAAAAACGCGCCGCTTACTCTACCTCCAGGTGGTGTGGAAATGAGTTTTTTATTTTTAAAACGTCTATTGAAATGTACTTTGTGGCGCTCGTACGCCAAAAACTATTGATTTTATGAAAAAAACTATTAATACATAAATTGTAGGAAATTTTCTCTAGTTTAATTTTGTACATAAATATTTTTGTCGTAAAATGCGTCAGAAAAGAGATATTTCCAAAAAAACCGTTTTTAGGCGCCATTTTTTCAATATGGCGGCGCGAGCGGCGGGGGTACGAGGTGGCAAAGTTGAAATTCGAAAAGAGCATACCCAAATTTATAAATTTTCAAAACTCCCGGCAAACTTTCCAGGTAAAACTACCAAATGACTGGACTATATATAAAATATTTAATATATACAATCCCTAAGATTAGAATAACTTTTGTTAACGCTTAAGCAAATGAATTTGTTTAAATGAAAATTGGTAGGCTTTCCATAATTAAATTGTGTTCAGCATATTTAAAACAATTAATAGAAACTTCAGATGAATCTGTAACGATATCAAATTACTTTGTTCGCGTCTGGGACTGTTTCCATTGTTGAAAAAAATCTACATAGTTTAGAAATATATGCTTATATTAAAAGCCCGGCGTTGAGTTCCGCTGTTCAGACACTCGACTACTTGAGACATTGGGAAGGTATAAGTATGTTTTTAATATACATTTGTAAGAAGCTGCCATTACGCAGTGGAATTGTAATGGAAGTTGCACAAGCGTGTGACTGTAACCGACAGGTTGTGGGTTCGATCTCCACTCGAGGAAATGAAATATTTAATATTTATAATTTAAATATTTGATGTTTTCGGCGGAAAGTGGGGAACGGTAACGTAAATGGAACGGTGTGTCTTAACACTAGGTTCCCAAGTCCTTCAGCCTAACCTGCTATGTGCGGGATACAGCGTGAAGCTGAGTACGTAAGGTATGTTATAATAATGAAAAGAAATGATATTTTAACTAATCATAAAAAGCGAAGCAAGTATGAAAGAAATTAAAAACAAAAAGTTAAAAAATTACAAACGTTACATATTAAGGGTTATGGAGACACTCTTTCATTGTCCCATATCCAAATTTCAACGGCTTCCGCGATTTGTGCGAACACAAACGTGAAACTTGGCGTGTTACTTATACAACTTTAATAGCATTTCACTGGTTTTGATTTAGAATTGAAGATTATGTTATTATAAGGAAAGCTTTTATATAATATTACTACGGATTTGCTCGCGGCTTCGCCCGCTTGGACTTCATAAATATATAGCAACAATAATTATAAAGCAGAACTTGAGAATCAAGTGCTAAGATACTTACTTCCACTTCCCTTTTTCACTCAGCAACACCAAATCAAGGCATTATGTGTTGAGTGATGGAACTCAACGTCGCCCGTATCTCAATCCTCGAGTGGGGATCAAACCTATAACCTGTTAGGTAAATTGTCGCACGCTTGTGCACCTGCGCCACGACTGACCTCGACATTATATTATAAAATATTTAAGTACGTACTTAACAGGGACTTGAGGCCTGTCGTGGCGCAGCGGCACAAGAGTGTGACTGTAACCGACAGGTTCTGGGTTCGATCCCCAATCGAGGAGATGAAATATTTAATATTTTCAATTTAAATATTTAATGTTTCATTTCTTCGCTCTGGTATTGAGGCAAAGCGCGGCGTTGAGATCCGCCACTCAACACGCAATGCCTCAAATTCGGCGGAAAGTGGGGAACGGAAGTGGAAAGGAGTGTCTTTACACTAGGTTCCCGGGTTCCCTCTGCCTACCCTGCCTCGTGCCAGCGTGAAGCTAAAAAAAAACGTACTTAGCTTTACGCTATATCCCTAGCGGGGTAGGCAGAGAGAACGGAAAGCTAAATGCTACGGTCTTGGCATACCTCTTTCGCCTCGTCCACTGTAATCAATCTCTTCATATGGGAAACACAGTATCTATGATACTGGAGGAGAGTCACGTAAAAAGGATGAGGACCCCTCATGCTTTTTACGTGACTTACCCTCGCGGTTAATAAAGAAACTGAATGTGTGAGCGCTGATAGTTATTTCAAAGACTACAATGGTTTTTACTGGCTGTTTTTCCGCCTCATTCCCGAGACAGTACGAGTTGAGTGGCGGAGTTCAACGCCGCGGTGTATCTTATTAACAGAACAAAGAAATTGAACTAGAATGATTTAGTTCTCTTATCTTAGTGAAAATCGAATGCGCTACTGTGGCCTGAATTTTTTTACAACATTTTTATTATTTTGTCAAAACATATTGAAATACAACCGTGGACAGATGCATGTATTATTTAAACATATACGTTTTCTTAACATTCCAGTCTAACACTCCATATATTTACTTTGGATTAAATCTTTCAAATAGATTTAAAGGAAAATAAACTTTATCATAATGAAAATAAAGTTTTAAGTACATTAGCCGTGTTGAGTTAATTTAAAAATTAAGCGCTTCTGTTATAGACAAATCGTACCATAAGCGAAACTATTGGTCGTTATTCAAAGACAATAAAAATTGTATTTAAAAATAATCTTTATCTCGATATGCATAAGAGCTCCTTTGGCGTGTCGTGTTATATAATAATAAAAGTTTGAGTTATGTTATATATGTGAAAATCTGTTTGTCCATATGTAACGGATTAAGTTAACGTTAACGCTGAGGCCTGTCGTGGCGCAGTGTCACAAACGTGTGACTGTAACCGATGGGTTGTGGGTTCGATCCCCACTCGAGGAAATGAAATATTTAATTTTGTGTTGCGTGGCGGAACTCAACGCTGCTTAGCCCCATTTTGCCTTGTAATCAAAAAGAAATGAAAACATTAAATATTTAAATAAAAAATATTAAATATTTCATTTCCTCGAGTGCGGACCGAACCCACAACCCGTCCGATACAGTCACACGCTTGTGCCGCTGCGCCACAGCAGGCCTCAAATCTAAGTACAAGTTACTCAATTTCTTTTACTAACTTATGTCATATAGTTAAAAGACTATTAATTTAAGTAAACCAAAGACACACTACCAGTATTGGTATAAAGAGTTTGAAATAAACATAAAATCCACGTTTACGTCACCATTTTGACACAAAGTTATGGCGACCGATTAAAATAATTGCCATTCTATTATTGCTTTATAGGCCCTTATTTATCTTAAGTTTTTAGTTTGTATATCAAATATATGCAAATATGTTAAAACGGTGAATGCTTTTTGTGAATCGGTTAACATAAAAAGAGAGAGGAATGTTTCTTTGTTTATATGAATTTTAAAAAAGGAGAATATATATATATAAATATATATATATATATATATATATATATATATATATATATATATATATATATATATATATATATATATATATATATATATATATATATATATATATATATATATATGTATATATATATATATATATATATATATATATATATATATATATATATATATATATATATATATATATATATATATATGTATATATATATATATATATATATATATATATATATATATATATATATATATATATATATATATATATATATATATATATATATATATATATATATACATATAAGACAAAAAGTGGGATTAATCTTTAAGTTGTATCCCACATGGCAGGGTAGGCAGAGGGAACTTGGGAACCTAGTGGTAAGACACCGAGCTCCGAGCTCTCCAACTAATTAGAGATATTGTGTATTGAGTAACGGAACTCAACGCTGAGCTTCGTATATCTATACGTACATACCATTACTCAGCTTCACGCTGTATTCAGCATACGGCAGGGTAGGCAGAGGCAACTTGGGAACCTAGTGTTAAGACACTCCGTTCCCCACTATACGTACATAAATAGCATATTGAGTAAAATTAAAGCTCATGTTAATAAAACTAATTTTCATACTGTCCAATGTAATATACGCAAATGCCTTCTTTTAAATCATAAATAAATGAAATATATAGAGGCGTTATAATCTCATGATCCCGGCTTGGATAGCGTCGCTCTAAGATACCCGAAGCGCCCCTTTATATTTTATATTCGCTCAAAATTCATACTATGGGCCGTGTTGACTTCACTTTGCTACCCTTTTGGAGGTTTCTGTAAGGGCTGGTGTACATCGGTTGTTAATTTTTATGATAATCATAATTTGTAAATGTTTGTTTGGCGCACTGATCTCAGTAACTACTGGTTTATATTGAAAAATCTTCGTATTTATGCGTGCACTTATGGTTACAGTTATCGTAGGCATTTATAATTTATGTGTTACGTACAAGACTTTCTTTTTGGCTTTCTGATTATGTGGACAAAGCTACAGATAAAAGTAAATGTATAATATAAAATAGAAGGACTGAGGCCAATAGTAGTACATGAGCACAAGCATGCGATTTTAAACGCGACAGGTTGTTTGATTCTCAATGGAGGCAACAAAATCGTATCTAGGCAAAGCGCGGCGTTGAGTTCCGCCACTCAACACATAATGCCTCAACAATTCACCGGAAATTGGGCAACGGAAGTGTTTTACTAAGAACGGAAATTAGTTGTGGTTTTCTCTGCCGTTCTTGCTGTGTGCGGAATTCGGCGTGCCACTATCGTCGTACAGCGCTGGGACAAATAAATCATTCTTCCAAATATTGCTTTAGATTTTAAATTATTATTAAATTCACTAAAATATAAGCTTAGGTTAATATTTAACCACTCTACTCAGGCTTTGATTGCTCGAGCACTGTGCATGGTTATGAGATTATGTTTTCATTTACATTCACCTGCTATGATCTTAGGTTAAGTGTGCCATTAGTCCGGATATCATTATTAAATAACTTTAATTTACTGTTCTTGACTGTACTTTTAAAATAAATACTTACATTTTACTATATACTTTTGTCTTCGGTTTCAAGCTGTATCCCGCACGTGTTAAGGTAGGCAGAACAAAAGAACTTGGGAACCTTAAGTTCCCATTGATTACCATTGCCTGTTTTTAAAATTATGTAATAATATTTACTTTTAAAATCACGAGTTCTTATTCTTTTTACGTGACCCCGGAGGGCATGTATGAAGAAATTGTAAAAGGTAAAAGCGGTATACAGAGACTATAATGTTGAGGATGAATAAGAATTTTGAATGTATTATTAACAGGTTTTAATTAGCGCCTCTTAGAATTCACTGATAAGCAGTTTATTTTATTTTTCATTAAAAAAATGAAACATCCTGAGAAATTTAATATAATTTTGTAAGCATTTGTTTTCACCTCAATCAACGTTAAAACAACGTTCAACGTGTAAAAAACGCATGCGGGTACTGTTCTCACTTTAAGCTATATGATTCATTAAATGGATGTTTTTATAATTTATCATATTACCACAAGGACTAAAGAAGAGCTAAAATAGAATAACGCGTACTTAGATTGATTAGAGATATTTTTTTAACGTCGCACTTTGCCTTGTTACTTGCATTGAAGAAATGCAAGCATTGAATATTTAATTAGAAAATATAAAGTATTTCAATTCCTCAAGTTCAGATCGAACCCACGCACTTGTGCCGCGACGTATTAGAGATTAAATATTCATATTATACTGAGAAAATAAGCTATCAGGTTAAGAGTTGTAATCTTTTCATTTTTACTGTAATTAAAGTAATCGTATTTCGCTACTGTAGAAAATAAACAATACGTCATGGTAAAAACGATATATTACATAACAATATAGTGCGGTTTTATATGCGTATTCTGATCTCTTCTTAGTTTCTGGCGTTTATTAGAGCTCAACTGGCACTCTCAGAACGCATATAAAACGTGTTATATGGAGAATACACGAAGGAGAATGTACAGTAAGAAGATGTTAAATGATAGGAGAGTGTAATATGTTTACCAAGTTACACCTTTTTTTGGCGTTAAAAAAATTTTGCATCAATTTACTTACTAAGATCCACGCTATAACCCTAGCGGATAGGTGGAGAGCACGGGGGCCCAATTGCTATGGAAAACGACGTGTTTCAAAGATTTTGGGAAAATGGCAAACTAATATAAACAGACAAAAGAAATTATTTTCTAACAAGATATTTCCTTTATGTCTGCCCTGTCGTGGCGCAGCGGCACAAGCGGTTGACTGTATCCGACAGGTTCTGGGTTCGATCCCCAGTCGAGGAAATGAAATATTTAATATTTTCAATTTAATCACTTAATGTTTCAGTTTTTCGCTCAGATAAAAAGGCAAATCGCGGCGTTGAGTTCCGCCACTCAACACGCAATGCCTCAAATTCGACGGAAAGTGGGGAACGGAAGTAGAACGGAGTGTCTTAACACTAGGATTCCGGGTTCCTTCTGCCTACCCTGCCTCGTGCGGGATACAGCGTGAAGCTAAAAAAATCCTTTATACAACCGAATTACTTAGATATATCATTTGGGCAGAGACAATACTATTTATTGAACACGATAAAAACATTTAAAGTAATATTCTATACATAGGAAAGAAGAAATAATTTGAAAAACAATTATGATTTTTTTACTAATTTGTTCAAACTAAATCAACGTGCAAGTGACATGTGGACACATCCCAACAAGCCCTTCCGGTTTAATGAATTTATGATATAATTCCAGATTCTTTCCCGCTTTCCGGGACGTTGCAATTAAAGCACGACTGCGCGACTCACTTTTGTTATTTTTGTATTTGACTTTGTGAATTTTCAGCTCTTTTTTAATGAATAAACAAGTGTTTCTGTTTGAACTTCAGTTGAATTTGAATTAAAATTAAGGTAATATTGAAGAAGACATTTTGTCAGATTAGTTAGTAACAGGTTTTTTTTTATATATAGGTTAGGAATAGGGAACTTGGGAACCTAGTGTTGAGACACTCCGTTCTCATTAAGGTATATCGTGTGGAGTGGTGGAAGTCTACGTCGCACCTGACCTCGTTAATATGAGCGAGAAAATAAAAATGTTAATTATTCTATTTCCTCGATTGGAGATCGAACCCACTAACTTCCGCTTTCTTTAATTGACGTTTCCTAACGCCATTTACTCAATTTAGTATATTAGAAAAACGATATATATATATATATATATATATATATATATATATATATATATATATATGTATATATATATATATATATATATATATATATATATATATATATATATATATATATATATATATATATATATATATATATATATATATATATATATATATATATATATATATATATATATATATATCTCGATTGGAGATAGAACCCACAAACTTCCGCTTTCGTTAATTGACGTTTCCTAACGCCATTTACTCAATTTAGTATATTAGAAAAACGATATATATATATATATATATATAACACTGTCTGGTCACAAGGTCCAACGCGTCGTTAAGTTCCGCTACTCAACACGCAATGCCTTATATTCGACGAAAAGTGTCTAACTCTACTTCACTAAGTTTCCCCTGCCTACCCTACCATGTGCGGAGTGTATGTGCCCGTTAAACTAAAAAAGAATTAATAAATATGTATTATTTAGAAAAACTATA
The DNA here is from genome assembly GCA_019049475.1 of Eueides isabella. NCBI lineage: Eukaryota > Metazoa > Arthropoda > Insecta > Lepidoptera > Nymphalidae > Eueides > Eueides isabella. Next base: position 1,161,917 of record CM032404.1, read on the forward strand.
TATATATATATATATATATATATATATATATATATATATATATATATATATATATATCGTTTTTCTAAAGTATACATATTTATTAATTCTTTTTTAGTTTAACGGGCACATACACTCCGCACATGGCAGGGTAGGCAGGGGAAACTTAGTTAAGTAGAGTTAGACACTTTCCGTCGAATATAAGGCGTTGCGTGTTGAGTAGCGGAACTTAACGACGCGTTGGACCTTGTGACCAGACCTTAGTACGTAAGTAATAAATATTTCATTCCCTCGAGTGGGGATCGAACCTTCAACCTGTCGCCCTTGCAGTCACAGTCGCACGCTTGTGCCACGACAGGCCTCTATTTATACTTATTTGTTATATAAATAATTTACTTAATAAATTAATGTTTACAATTACGAACAAAGAAGACACTTCCATAAGTACACTGTAATATATACTTGGGGACAGGTAAATGTTAATTTCCGGCAAATGTCACGAGTTTCCTGTACACATAAGCTTATTAAGATATGCTCTTTGTATGTCTTTTAAAAATATACTGGGTCATTAGAAGAATTAGGATTGTTTTGGATATATATATATATATATATATATATATATATATATATATATATATATATATATATATATATATATATATATATATATATATATATATATATATATATATATATATATATATATATATATATATATATATATATATATATAAATAAGTTTTAGTTCAGTCTACACTCACTAGTATAATGTCCTCCGTTTGTTGCGAAAGCCGTACTTTGTATATGGATCTTTATTATTTCGGTTTTGGTAATATTTTGCTTATGGATTTTGGTAATATTTTGCTTGTGATATTTTTATTTGAGTTTCTGTAGTGTATATTATTTAGCTTCACGCACATGGTATGGTAGGCAACTTGGGAACCTAGTATTCAGACACTGCCCATTAAGATTTTTCGCCAAAAGGCATTACATAATGTGTAGATTATATTATATTCTTCATACATATATTGTAATGTTATCGTTGTATAATAGAAGTAATTAGTAATGCTTCTACTACTGTTGTGCCACTTTTTATTTAATTTTAGTTAATTTGTTCTTCCTTTTTTTTTTCTTTCAGCTTCACGCTGTATCCCGCACTAGGCAGGGTAGGCAGAGGGAACGAAAGTGAAACCTAGTGTTATGACACTCCGTTCTACTTCCGTTCCCCACTTTGCGCCGAATTTTAGGCATTGCGTGTTGAGTGGCGGAACTCAACGCCGCGCTTTGCCTTATTACCAGAGCGAAGAAATGAAACATTAAATATTTAAATTGGTAATATTAAATATTTCATTTCCTCGACTGGGGATCGAACCCAGAACCTGTCGGTTACAGTCACACTCTTGTGGCGCTGCGCCACGACAGGCCTCAAGTTTAGTTAGTTAATTTGTCTTCATTTGTTTTGTTTATATATCATAATATATCATGGTTTAACCTCGCTCCATTCTCATTAACTTTCTTTCTTTTGAGTAAAAAATTAAAGGATGATGGATAATTTGTCATTACTTTTTTCTCCATTTTGTGAGATTCACAGATGGTCTTAATAAGTAAAAAAATTGCTCTCAATATATATGTTTTTCGAGTAAAAAGGTGTTAAGATACTTTTTTACCCACTTATCAACAAAATCTAGAAAAAATGTGAGTGAAGTGGCGGAACTCAACGCCACAATGTATGTATAAATATCTGAATCAGTTCAGAAATTAAATCTAGTATAAAAAGTTTTATCACATTATTATGAAATAATATAAGATTTCTTTAATTATTCCCGATAAAAGTATTATGTGAGTTTCGGGCAAGGATCAGTCTTGGTACATTAAACCAAAGGTCAATTTAAATATGACATTATGCTAGCAAAATGGACGGGTGTTTAATAAAAGTCAAGCGATTAGGGATGTTCGCGTATAAAATATCGATCTTTGGATCGGTAATATTGAGTGTTCGAAATAATATTTTGTCGATAAATGCCGTATAGAAGAATGTAAGGAAGATGAATAATGTGGAGATGCGATCTCTTTGTAAAATAAGGGGAGTCAGTTTATTTGATCGCATATCCAATGAAGAGATATATAGAATGGTAGGTACTAGCATAGATGTCACAGTGAGAATTAAGAAGAACTTGCTCAGGTGGTTTGAGCACGTCAAGCGAATGAATGGTGATAAAAAGACAAGCTTTTATGAGAGAAAAGAAGAAGAAGAGGGCATGTTTGAAGACACATGCCCTCTTCTTCTTCCGCCCTCGAGGTCCTCAGGTTTGTGATAGTAGACTAACGAAAGAGGTATACTGAAGCCTTAACATTTGGCGCTGCGTTCTCTCTGGCAACCTCGCTAAGGATACTACGTGAATCAAAGTAAAAAGAAGAAAAGAAAGGGGAAGAAGAAATAGATGCCGTACCTGGTTCTTTTGTTATAAGAATCGTATTGATAATTTGATTTATTTTTAATTATAAAAATATAGTTATATTAGTAGTAGTTATATATACACTATACTCAGAATATTTTTCCTTCTGCCTACCCTGCCATGTGTGGGATACAGAGCGAAGATAAAAAAATGCATACTCTGTTAGCTGTATCATTAATGTAGTAAATTTATATAAAATTAGAAGGCATCATCGCGTAGGAAAACAACGTATAAACGACAGTTGTGGGAGAAATGATTATTATATTATTATATTTGAAGATTAGTAAAGTATAGTAGTATTAGTAAAGTGGGGAACGAAAGTGGAACAGAGTGTCTTAATAATTATTAGGTTCCCTAGTTCCCTCTGCCTACCCTGCAATGGACGGGATACAGCGTGAAGCTGAGTGAGTGAGTAATAAATGCTTTTAAGAATATGAGATATATCGATAAGTTCCACAATCAATTCTTTATTTCGCCAATATGTATGTTGCTTTAGATGTACCTTGGTGTTTTCTTTCTTGTTTTGTTTTATTTTTCTTTCTTTCTTTCTTTCTTAGCTTCACGCTATATCCCTAGCGGGCAGAGAGAACGGAGCGCCAAACGCTACGGTAAATAATTATTTTTTAAAAATGAATAAATATATAAAAAGATATGAGAAGCTTCTTGAAACATTTTTTTTCATATAAATGCCGGAATACTCTTACGGCATACGGAATCTAAGCCGCAATCTCGGTTTATTTTACACCGTGTGGTTTTTGCGTGAGACATCGAGTACACCAAGTACGATATAAAAGAACAACGTGAAAGTTATCGAGGAATTTGTAAATATTCTATGATTTACTTAATTCAATAGAAATAAATGCTTTTGTGGTGTAATAGTGAGGTAATTGACAGAATTTACTTAAACTACCTTTTACTTTTTAAAAGATAGATTAAATTAATATAAAGATAGATATAATTAATAGATAGAGTAGTAACTTGTATTTCAATGTTAAGTTCTGCATCATAAAAGTAGAAGAGGTCAAAATGGACATAGATTGAAATATTTGATAAATTGGACAACTGTTATGGCGCAGGTTCGAAGCTGTTGGCGTTGAGTCTCATCACTCGACACACAAAGTCTACTGAAAGCCTTTTAGTGGACAGGAGGGAACGGAAGTGTCTTAATGGGAACGGAGTACCGCTAAATTAGGCTCAAAAGTTTTCTCCGTTTTCATCTCTTTTCTTGTATGATTACTGCGCGAATTTAAAAAATAAATATTTTTTATCGATATGAGAAGTACAGCATCACTATTTTTTATGAAGAGTTCTGGAATTATGCTAAAACCCCTTTTTCATTACAGCCAGCTTAATAAGACACTAACTTTGATGCGGGTAGAGATATGAAATGCGACCTGTGTTTTTCCCTACATTTAATATTACGAACTTGTTACATGAGTATAAGATGTAATAGTAATTTTTAAGAGAAATGAGAAATATTTTTTCTAAATTCATTGAATTTCATTACCGCTGTGGATTAGTTTCCAACTTTATTTGATGCTCGCAGTTCCTCGTTTGCTCCTGAAGTGTTTTAATAGAAACGGAGTGTCTTAGCACTACATTTTTTCTGTCTACCCTGCTATGCGAGATAAATCGTGAATCTAAAACGAAAGCTATTCGAAGAGGCGCGGATTTAAATATCGTTATGTTCAAATTTCTTTCTTAGTTAAAAGTATTAATTCATCATCATAACATAAATATGTTTGATAACATATTAATGAAGGTTCAAACAGAACAATATTGGTAATAATTGCTTTCTGGTCGCATTATGCATAACAATAAGATATATCCTCAAGCTACGTCGAAATTCTTATACGCTTGTTACAACTTGTTTACGTTGTTAGCATCTCTGTAGGGAGATTTTTACAAATTTCCGCTACCCAAAGGTTATTCCTTAGAATAATCGTTTGGCAAGAGAGAAGTAAGTATGTAAATATATTTACTAATTTTCAACGTATAATTTTCAATTTTTTTTTTTTCGTATAATTTTCAAAATTAGTAAAGCAAATACTTATTCAAAAATAATTAGCGATCGTGCACGAGGCGTGGGTTCAAATCCAGCTACGTTCAAATTTAGACGTTTTTTTTAAATATCGTATATATAATATATACTCGTATTATCTATCACAGCTTCAAGCCTTTCATGTAGACAATAGGTAGGCTTAATTGGATATCGTTTCTCAATTTTACCAAATTTTTGAGACCAAAACGAGAAAACCATAACGAGAAAATCATTCTACATAAATTTCCACTGTTCCATAAAATGTTCACGCTACAATTATTCACACAGTGTAAAATTTAACTACAAAACTAAATTCGTACAATCCAAGGCATATTATTTTATATAATAACGGAATATTAAATACATAAAGCCACTCATTATATTTGTTATTAAATATTCCGCCCTTAGCTGGGCCCGAAACGTCCTTAGCAAGAATTCGGCTAATACTCTTAGGGGTTACACAATTGAATATAATTTCCACCCCTAATAATAAGGGTGAGCTTTCACGTGATGTATATTATTATAGCGTTGAAATATGCTATATATTTTAATTTTTGGTTATTTAAGAATTTAAAGCGTGCTAATATTATAAATGTGCAAGTTTATTTAATGTTTGTTTAATTTTCAAGCAAAAACTACTGAAGGAATTTAGATAAAACTTTGCAGTTATATAGCTTATATATCAGAATAGTACAAAGGCTTTCATTTATATGTATTTTTTATATGATTTACAGAAATTTTAATTAATGAATAGTTAACAAAATATTCCACAAAAAAATTAACAGTAAATATTTGATATGGCGCAGTGGTATGTATGTGCGATTGAAAATAATTATTTTCATTTCGTTGCGGTGGTTATAGAATGTACGACACCTAGGTCTAAAATTTAAATATTTCAATCAATTATTGTCAAACGGTCAAACCAGTACAGCACTGGTAACCTTATCAGTGGGCTACTTTATATATTTGCGAAACAAAAAAATAATCAAAAAAATCTCATTTCCAAAGAAAATTTATCAAATAATATTTTATATATAGCACGTTCCACTAAAACATGTGAAAATGAAATTCTGGATTTACAAAACGTAAATATTAAGGTGAGCTGTGGTATATAAGGTGGTATGTTCACGTTGTTTTATGTGTGGGAGCAGCGGGGTTTATATGAGAAATGCTTGGAAGATATAAAATGTTGTTTTATAGAATGCTAGGGTAGTTGTAAATGTTGGATTTATTTTATCGTTTTTTTTTACAAATTCAAAAATAATCTTTACTAAGGACCCACCCGCGTTTTGAAATACACATTTTATTCACTAATATCTATTAATTTTGCATTCTTATAACATAATTACTTTTAGTACAATATTTATGCATAGAAAATTAAAATATCAGCCAAATTAATAAAAATGTTATAGCAATTCAGTCAAACTAAATATTTTAAGTTGACGTATTTTTTTATTTATTAATCGATTTAAGTAAAATATAACAGTGATGATAAAGTGATAAATGCATTTAAATCTGCTTAACCGTTTCTAAGATTAGCGCGTACAAAAGCATATACAAACTGAAAAACAGAGAAAAATTGTACATAATTATTTTGGGCACTTTGACATTAACAAACGTCCCCTGTAGATCTTTTTATCATATATTTTTTTTTATTGTAATGGTAAACGAGTATACGTGTCACCGTATGGTAAGTGGTCACCGTCGCCCACGGCTCCGTGTAACTCCAGAGGAGCTACAGGAGCGTTGCCGTTCTTTAAGGTGGTTGGGCACTGGGGCCCGGCATTACCCAATGCGAAACGCAGTGGCCACTACTTTACGCCGGTTTTAAATGCCCAGGGTGGTAATAATTCGGTCGAGTCTGCCCATACGTGTTGTCATTGCTGACAACGTGACTCTCCCATATGTACTTTAGTCGCCTCTTACGACACCATCAGTACCAGGGTGATACTATTCTAAGCCGGAATCACAAAGTGATCAGTTATAGATACAATTAGAGATTAAAGTAGACAATTATAAGCTCTTTTGAATCGTCAAATAAACACAAAGCTACCACTGGCTAAGAAGGTTCGTACAAATGATCTATAGTTTTTTTACTTTCTTTATTCTTTCACTAACACTCCTAATATAAAGTACCTTGCATAATCATTTTTTTTTGTATATTTATCAAATTTTGTAGCTTAAGGCCGCGCTATGTTAAGCTACAAATTTCACACTGTATTGAGTGCAGTGGAAGAAGGTATTTATAAAGGATATTGAAATATTTTTGGGGAATATATTTTAATTCTATTTTACAACATATAATATTTTATTATTATCATTAAAGCCAGCCATACATTAAACGGGTCGGCCGAAATCCGTCATCGTTTTCTATGGCCATATATAATAATGAAATGGGTAGGATTAACTTTTGTATGAACAATTTGCAATCATTTTGTATTACTTTCTAATAATAAAAACGTTACTAATGATAAATGTGAGTTGCTTTTAATAAAGATAATATAACTGCTCTGGTAATAAGGCAAAGCGCGGCGTTGGGTTCGGCCAATCAACATACGGGAAATAGTGTGAAGCTGTAACGATAATATGAATGTATGATAGATAGTTTGCAGAGTTGAGTTACGCCACCTAAACAACTCTAACTCTGCAATTTATCCATTGTCGTTGTCATACAAGGAGGAAAGCATAGTGTCTCTATTTGCCTATACCAGGGGTCGGCAACCTTTTGAGTCAAAAGAGTCAAAAGTTACAATTTACAACATTTTTAAGTTTTTAAAGAGCCACAAAATGTTTTTATGCCTACAATAAATAAGTAATGTAGTTCTACTCTAACTGACATTGACTTACTGCGCAGGACTTTGCTTATTGTGACCAACTACCACTCTCTCTTCCTTCCACTCTCTCTGCCTTCCACTCTCTCTTCCTTCCACTCTCTCTGCCTTCCACTCTCTATATCCGATGGGACGGTTAACCGACACGACCGGTGAGAGATCAGGCGCCGGACCGACGGCTTAACGTGCCCCACGATGCACGGAATCAATTACTTTCAGTCAATTATGGTGATTCAATCACAATAAATAGTACTTGCATAAATAAAGTAAGTGTTGTGGTGCCGTGAAAAGCGGGTACAAGCAAAGACTATGTGGTTGAGAGATAGAAGTGGTGCCGAATCTTTGTTAATCGATTCAGAAAGTTTTGTTTTCAGAATGTTTTTTTTATAAAATAAATAATATTTGTGTTCGGAACTAAAGAGCCGCAGCTTCCCAGCCAAAGAGCCTCATGTGCCTCGCGAGCCGCAGGTTGCCGACCCCTGGCCTATACCATTAAATACAGGAATTATGTTTTTTACGAGTCGGGCTTGCCTTGATACCTCCAAGCGGTCTCGAGATTAATCGTTGACCGACGAACAGATGCAGGACAAATTAATTCTATAAGGGTACTTTTTTACTGCTTCACGCTGTATAGGCAGAAGGATCTTGAGAACTTAGTCAAGTCACTCCGTTCTCTTATTTTAGGTAATGTAAGTTGAAAGCGGAGTTCAACGCTGCGCTTTGCCTCATTACCAGAGAAAAGAAATTTAACTATTAGATAGGTTGATTACATTGCCCCGCTAGTCCTCTGCACCACGACAGGCCACTATTGTCTGAGCTTAACGCTGTATCTCGCACATGGTCTATCATGGCAGAGGCAACTCCGTTCCGTTCCCCGCCTTCCGCCGTATTTAAGGTATTGCGTGTTTAGTGGCGGAACTCAACGCCGCGCTTTGCCTTTGTTACCAGGGTGAAGAAGTAAAACCATGAAACATTTCATTTGAAAATATAAAATATTTCATTTCTTTATTCAGGTTCGAATACACAACTTGTTGCGTATACAGTAATACAATCGTGCCCCTGCGCTACGACTATAATATGTTTGTAAAAAGTACTTATACCATCAAACCCCAATGGCTTCAAAGCTATTAATATAACTACACAAAACTTATTGTAATAACCGTCCATAAGCTAAAATAATATTAATTTTTCTATTAAATCATGATAAAACGCCATAACTCCGCTTATTATTTCAAATCACGGACATCGCTATCGGTGGATACATCAATTAATGAAACATCGAACGAACATTTTGACCTATTTCGACAGTATTATGTAAATGTATTAATTTATGAGTGTGGGAGCTTTCTCGTTTTCTTTTATGTGTTTTGGGGAGTATTTATTTAATAGTACTTCAAATTATCACGTATTTACACGTAATTGTACGTAATGTATAGGTAAAAGCTTGAGAGTGCAATTCTGACTCGAGAAAGTGATGTATTTATTAATAGCGCTTGCAGCTTCGTCCGCTTGAATTATACTGTTTTATTTACTCAAATAACTTCTTGTTCTAATAACTTTATCACTTTTAAGATACATTGAAAACTAAAATGTCATCTAAATGATTAAAAACTTTATTGCAATTTAGTTGAACTAAATATTTTAAATTGAAGTAAATTTTGAAAATAATTTATCGATTTTTAATAAAATAAGCAATAAATGTTGAATAAACTTCCCAAAATATAACAGTGAAAACTGCATTTAACTCTGGTTAGTCGTTGCTGAGATTAACGCGTACAATCGCACAGACAAACTCTACTCTACTCAGCTTCACGCTGTATCCCGCACATAGCAGGGTAGGCAGAGGGAACTTCTGAACCTAGTGTTAAGACACTTCGTTCCACTTGCATTCCCCACTTTCCACCGAATTTGAGGGATTGTGTGTTTGAGTGGCGGAACTCTACGCCGCGTTTTATCTTCTCACAGACAATCAAATAAAAAATAACACTATTTACGGAGATTCTATTACATGAATAAATCTATAAGGCTTTTTTTTATTTATCTTCCACGTACAGACTGTGATCAATTAGTTATATATTTAATATAGGTAGAGATTTTTATGGTCTCGCTCTGGTAACGAAATAAAGCGTGGTTGAGTTACGACACTCAACACGCAATGCCTAATGTAGAGAAAGGTAGTGATTTAATTAGAACAAAGTATGTTAACAGAAGGTTCTCTAGTGCCTTTTACCCTGCTTTACGAAATATTAAAGAAAAAATCCTTCTCTTCGTGGTGCAGTCACGTCGAAGTCAAGTCAGAATGTATTTATAATTACTATGGATTCAAAACAAATACATAAAGCCTGAAATTGATTTCTTCTGTACAAAATTTCCAGAAATTCAAATCTAATTAGGATTTGGATCTTACAATTTCTAAGTTCATTTGCTTTAATTCTTTTTACGTTAAAAGGTTGATGTAAGTATGGACTTTTAATATCTGACGATAGTGAAAATTTATGCAATCTTTTAATTTTCAGCTTGAAACGATTGCCAAAGAATTAAATTAAATACATATTTTTAATTTAAACCAAAAATACTAACATAAAATATTTTAATCAGTGTGTGCTTACGTCACTAACCGTCTTCAAAAGCTGATATCGATAGTTCTTACTTCAAAGTCATACTTCATGCATACTCGAAGAGTGCTCAAACTTTTAATTCACCTCAGATCTGAGGCAGACTAAGTCTTTTCTAATATTAGATATAAGATTATCTTTTTGCCTATTTCACCTTTATTATTCTTTTTTTATTCTTCTCGTTCTTATTTTTTTTGAACTAAAACTTAGAATTTAGTGTTAAGACACTTATCCCCAGCCACGACCCGTTACTATCACGACACTTACGTTCGTGACTTTCTGACGAATATTTGATGTATTGTAAGTAAAACTCAACGCAGTGCTTGTTCTCGTTACCAGAGTGAATTCATGAAAATATAATATAATTCTTTCTTCATTCCCCTGACAGAAAATCGAACCTGTAACTATTGTAATTGATTAGAAATTTTTATAATGAAAATTTTCTTAGTAAATTACTTATAATACGGAAGAAAAATTATATATGGATAGTATAATTAAGTAATAATTAAATTGAGGTCTGTCGTGGCGCAGCGGCACAAGCGTGTGACTGTAACCGACAGGTTCTGGGTTCGATCCCCATTCGAGGAAATGAAATATTTAATATTATTATTTTAAATATTTAATGTTTCGATTATTCGCTCTGGTAATAAGGCAAAGCACGGCGTTGAGTTCCGCCACTCAACACGCAATGTCTTATATTTGGCGGAACGGAAGTGGAACTGAGTGTCTTAAGACTAGGTTCCCGGGTTCCCTCTGCCTACACTGCCTCGTGCGGAATACAGCGTGAAGCTGGAAAAAAAATTAAGTAAAAATGTTGTTATAGCGTAAGTAAAAATGTTGTTATACCAATCGATGATGCACAAGATGGTTATAGGATCAAATTGTACCCTATATTCAATAAAGTATCGGTTGGTTTCTTTTAGATACATAATATGAGTTTGGTTTTTCTTAGATTTAAAAATTAAATATATTTGAAAAATATACATTTCGAGGCCTGTCGTGGCACAGCGGCCCAAGTATGTGAATTAAACTGACAAGTTGTGGGTTCGATCCCTACTCGTTTAATTTTTTCAATTTAAATAATCCATGTTTTCATTTCTTCGCTCTGGTACAAGGCAAAATGCGCCGTTCAATTTCGCCACTCAACACGCAATGCCTCGGCGGAAACTGGGGAACGGAAGTGGAACGGAGTGTCTTAATACTATGTTCCCAAGTTCCGTCTGCCTACCCTGCCGTGTGCGGATACAGTGTGAAGCTGAGTGAATGAGTAAAATATACATAGAAATAAAGCAAATATACATAGAATACACGTATACGTAAATGCGATAGTTTGTGGCTTCGAAATATTTAAAATTCTCAATTTCCCAGCTCTGGTAACAAGATAAAGGGAACCTGGGAACCTAGTGTTTAGACTTTCAGTTTCTATTAGGGTGTTATAAGTCATCATTGACTTAGGGACACCCTAATAGGAACTGAAAGTATAAACACTAGGTTCCCAGGTTCCCTTTGCCTATATTGCTATGTCTGGGATACAAAGTGCGGCAAAATATATTTAAATTAAGGTTTTTCCCTAGATAATTCTGCAATTTTCAAGAATCTACAAAACTTTTCGCATTTCTCAGTAGTCGTATATGAAAGAATAAGAGGCGCACTATGTTTGCTCTCATACTTATTCAATATTATATTTTTACCTTACTTCGCTAGACTGAAATTTTACGAAATTTCAAAGAATATTATAATAAAATACCGTAAAGCCTGAATTTCACTACGAATTTCATATTTTTTTACCATTTTTGCCTCAAACCAGAACACAAAGCTGAAATTTTATAGTGAAAATTCACCTTAAATCACGTTTAACCCTTATTTAGGTCGCTACGATAGAAGAAATATTGAGCAGTAGCTTGTTGAAAGCAGAAAATACGTTGGTTTGTAAATATTGTTGTTTACGCTGTAACTCGACATCCGGTGAAAATAAACAGGTGGACGGCGCTTTTTTATATAGGAAAGCTCATTATTTATTTTATGTAAGGAGTTATTTTTCTAGGTTTTTTTTTTTCATTAATGGAATTTATGTTCAAGCTTGTTATGCTTTTCATTAATTTGTATAAATGTAAGTATTCTCACTCAGCTTTACGCTGTATACCGCACATGGCAGCGTAGGCAGGGGAAACTTTGAACTTACTGTTACGACATTCCGTGGGTGTAAGTGGCGGAACTTAACGCCGAACTTCACCTTGTTACCAGAGCAAAGAAAAGAACATATTAAATTTGAAAATATTCAATTTCATTACTTCGAGTGGGGATCGAACCCACAAACTGTCATGTTTACAGTCACACGTTTGTGCCATTGCACTACGACAGGCCTCTAAATGTAATTAATATTATATAACTATCAGTTACTACTTAAATATATACTGAACTTTTTTCGGTATTACCCAAAGGGCAGTATAGATAGTGACCCTAGTGTCAAAACACCTCCTTCCTATTAAGATATTTTCGTGTTTTTGTGTTGTATGTTCAATTCCTACTAGAAAAAAAGAATTATTCAATATTTATAGAGGCCTGTCGTAGCGCAGTGGCACAAGGGTGTGACTGTAAACAACAGGTTATGGGTTCAATGCCCATTTGAGGAAATGAAATATTTAATACTTTCTTATTTAATATTCAATATTTTCATTTCTTCGCTCTGGCAACAATGCAAAGCGCGGTGTTGAGTTCCATCACTCAAAACGCAATGCCTCAAATTCAGTGGAACGTCACTCAAAGTTCCCAGTCTATCTCTAAGTTCCCAAGTACCCTCTGCCCTGCTGTACGCGGAGTACGGCGTGACACTGAGTAGTATATTTATGTGCTCACTGTGGTCAAGAAGCAAAGTATGGAAAGTAGTTCCGCCACTCAACACGCAATTCCTCATGAAGAAGAATTCGGCGGAAATTGGGAACGGAAGTGTCTCATTGAGTGAATGAGTGACAGTGGAATAACATTTCTGCTTAACTTGTCACATGCAGGATACATCGTGATGCTAATAAAATTTTATGTACATTTAAAAAAAAATACTGCTTAATTTGGTCCAAAAAATTCGATATATCAAAATATTCTGCCTAGAAGAATCCTACCACTCTACAGTCTTACTTTATATACAAAATTGTTTAAATTATTCCAGCCAAGAACTTTGAACTTGACTTGATATTGACCACACCCCACTACCGACTAACCCAACTAATGATAAGATCACAAGTAATCAATACTAGTGTCAAATTTAACTTGGCGTTTTCAACTGTAATCGTGACCCTCGGGAAAGTTCCGTCCCATTTGTCAAAACCAATATATACTTAGTCTGTAAGTTTGTTAGTTATCTTTTGTGAGTTTATTTTAAAGTAATATTCTTAGTTGAAAGTTTGTTATTGTAGGCCTATAGTGTCGCAGGGGCACAATCGCGACATGCTGTGGGTACGATCCCCACTCGAGGGGCATTTTCAATTTAAATATCTATTGTTTTCGTTTTTCACTCTGGTAACAAGGCAAATCGCGGCGTTGGGTTCCGCCACTCAACACACAATGCCTTAAATTCAACTGATGATACTGAACTGAACGGAGAGATTTCCCTCTGCCATGTACGGGATACAGTGTGAAAGTGGAAAAAACACTATAGAATATTGTAAAGAAAACTGTTATTAGTATACCAGTATATTACTTAATTATTCAATACGCACCAATGATAAGAGTTTAATGGAAATACTCGTAAGTATCATTTGATTGAATTGATTTTGATTTTGATTTTGATTACAATAATAGTTTAAATCTCTTCCACTGCACCACAAGGGTAGTGACCCTTATGGTAAAAAATATATATCTAATAGTCATAGTATAAATTGCATATTACGTTTTTTCAATGTTGGTTAAATCTTAATTAAACTAACCACAGTGTTGTTGATTTCAATGAAAAAAATTGATATCGTCCACTGACGATAACCAACATTGAAAGAACGTGATATGCAATTTGTACTATAACTATTAGATGTATATATTTTTTTATAACACTATGATGGCGAAAAGCAAACCTAATGGTAAGTGGTTACCGTGGCCTATGGACGCTTGCAACACCAGGGGCATTACATGCGCCTCGCCGTCCCTTTAGGAACCTATTTATTCCCCTCTTGAACAACCCCACATGTATGTATGTAGCTAACAGGGAAAACCTCGGCAGAAAGTTCATTTCGCAGTCGGATGGGCCGTGGTGCGATTATAAAATAAAACGAACGACAAGTCTCATAGGTCTTCTTTGACTCGCAAAAGGCTCAAGCTGGTATTCTGGCGCTCGGGCCCACAGATGGAACCAGTACTCGATAGGGGCACTTACGATTTATATAATACCAGTCTTTCTTCCCGGGTGAAGTACCGTTTCGCTCTTAGCACACCCAGTTTTTTAAATGCCAGCTTGCCCTTGTTTTCTAGGTGAGTTCAGAACTGGACTTCCCTGATATTTCGATATTAAGGATACCTATACTCTTCGAGATGGTAAGGGTCGTATCTTGCTATAAGAAATGGGTTTTTTTATCGGTAAATGCACAAACTTGTGTATTGGAGCGGTTGAATCGGACTAAATCGCCGGGCCCCAAAGAGATACACAAAATGGCAAGTACTAGCGTGGATGTCACAGCGAGGATGTAGAAGACCGTACTAAGCGGTTTGGTTACGTCAATCAAATTAGTGATGACGATACTGGAGGAAGGACTCGTAAAAAGCATGAGGACCAAGAGGGCATATATGAAGAGGTTAATGACAGTGGACGAGGCGAAAAAGGTATGCCAAGACCGTACCATTTGTCACTCCGTTCTCTCTGCCTACTCCGCTAGGCTTTTGATTCCGTATGAGTATTTCCCATCAAAACCACCTGAATTATTCAATTTAGCCAAAAACCAAATGCCAACAATTTATTTTATATCACAGATATTTTCTTATTATTTGTGAAAACAAGATGTTATTTTCCTATGAAAAATGTGTTTAAGAGGCGAAATAATTGTAAACAAGGCCATTTCAAACACAGAAATCACAAACGCGGACAAAGTTGTGTTTGTTTTGTAAATTGTGATTCTTAAAAAATATATTTTTTTAATATACATGAGAGAACTGACTGCTAGTTGTCAGTTGAAAAATAGCAAATTATGAAATATCATATAAATTGATTAATAAATTTATTATTTTTATCTCCACGCTGTTAAAGAGAGAGAGAGTGAGTAGAGAGAACTTCGTGTTAAGCTCTACTATATCCCTCTTTTTCTTTCAATTGGCTGAGTTCAATGGCGCTTTCCTTCGTTACCAGAAATGAAAATTTTAATATGTTATGTCCTAAAGTGGTAAGATCTTGTGTTAGGATTTTCCACTTTTCACTCAAAGTTCGAGACAAAACTCGTTGAGTGTCAAACTCAACGCTTCGTTTATAACCAGAGCAAGAAAATTAAACTAATTGCTATCCTCAAAGGTTCACAGTTAGAATCATTACTCTGTACCACGAAAGCAAGAATACTATTGAATTATCTATGTAAATTAGATTTTTTTATTTCATTTGTATATAAAGAATAAGTAAAAAAAAATAGAACACGGCGTTATGCTCCGCCGAATATTATGCAATGTCTCATATACAGGCGGTACACTGCTGAGTCCTGTACACAAGATTGTCTTTGAATTCAATTCTCAGTCAAGTATTTTTAATATGTCAAATATATATTGAGTAAATAAGGTAAAACACGGAGTTAAATTCCGTTAAATAATTAAACAAAATATGATTACTAATCTTGAACACTTTTATTTCAGAAATAAAAATCTAAAATTGTACATACGAGCCAAACATAGGCGAGGCCATAGATATATTTATAGCTGCCCTAGTACCTATATCCAGTCTATATAATGACCCATATGATAACTATTCATAATAACTTTGTTTTTTGAGGTTTGTCTTTGAGCAGGGGTACAGCATGTAACTGCAACAAATTTTCAATTTAATGTTTTTATTTATTTGCCCTGGTAACGAGGCCAAACGCGACGTTGAGTTGCGCCACTCAATAACGGACACAGCAAGACAGATGGATCTTGGGAACCTAGTATTAAGGATTGGAGTGTCTCAACACTAGGTTCCCAAGTTCCCTCTAGCCGTGCTCGGGATACAGCGTGAAGCTGTTTTTGGGAGTTTCAGTTTATTTATTTTTAAATAACGTGTAATTCTGTAAATAAGATAAAGTGTTAAATTTCAATATTTTTTATTACAATATTTTTTGAACGTAACGTAACGTATTCACGTCATCCATCTCTTTTAGTTTTGAACAAAACTAAAAAGTCTAATTAATATTAACGTACAAATATAACATGAATTATATTACTTGGAGTAGGCACGCTTGGAGTACTATGCAAAATGGTACCAAATTATTGAGCGAAAATATCTTCACTGTAACATTCCACGTTACGTGAAGAGCAGAGAGCGATAAAATAAAGATTTGCTATTACAATTGAAATACCGTCGAGTTTAATTTTGGAAGTAATTTCATTATTTCATTCCTTTATCTCATAAACAAGAGTAAAAATGTCTTTGTTTCGGCATTCGGTGGGAGGAACAATGTTTTCGAGCCTGTTTCTGTTTTTGTTTAATGAAAATATATTAAAAGTTTTCAGTGGTCCACTTTTGTGGTCACGTATATCGGAGGGTAGGCAGAGGAAATTGTAAAAAACATTTTGTCCGAAATAATGCCTGTTGAGTGGCAGTACTTAACGCCGCGCGGTCTTTTCACCAGAATAAGGAAATTGACATAATTAATTTCCTTGATTAGAAATCGCACGCTGTTTTCTATATATTTTTTAAAATGTGACGCGGGATTAAATTTTATTCGTTTTATTAGTTCAATAAAAGAATCAGTATATTTGCCTCAAATTCGGAAAGTGGGGAACGGAAGTGGAACGGAGTGTCTTTACACTAGGTTCCCGGGTTCCCGGGTTCCCTCTGCCTACCCTGCCTCGTGCAGGATACAGCGTGAAGCTGAGAAAGTATATTTGTCATTCACTCAGTCACTAAAGACTTTTATATGCATTTTTAAATATTTTTTGCATTAGATGATGAGATGATAGTACTCCTAAGTTTTAGTGGCCATTCACAAGTTTAGCCGCAAGGCACTGAATATTAAAAACTGAAATACGAAAATCTGTTTATTCTACACTTTTAATAACATCCCACGGTTTGAAACTCGGCCGTGTTAGTGTAATATGAGTCTGAGAATTTTTCATAACTTTTTATTAGATGAGTTTAAAAGTTTGTGTTGTCGTAGGATTAAGTCTAAAAGCTCGTACTTATATTACTTGTAAGTTGTTTACTTATTTCATACAAATTTGTTTAGGAAACGATGTTTTGGTTAGATAAATGTGGTGTAGATTTTTTTGTCCGATTTACGCTGTATCTTGAAGGCATCATGGCAAGTAAGGCAGAGAGAACTTGGGAACCTCGTGTTTCTGATACGTTCCCCAGTTGTCCGTTGAATTCGATGTAATGTTTTTACTATGTTTTAAAGTGTTATTCCACACTTAGGACAGAAAATACTAAACTTAAATTTAAAAAGAGTATAAAAATTTTGAACGAAGCAGGATTTGAACCCGCGCCTCTGGAATACCGTTCCAGCGCTCTGACCAACTAAGCCATTCGTTCATGAAGTAGGAGCAGGAATTTTATACGCTTTTTAAATTTAAGTTTAGTATTCGATGTAATGTGTTGAGTGGCAGAACTCAACACTGCATAATAGTATTATTAATGAAAATATTAAATATTGTGTGTGGGGAGCGAACGAACCCACAATCGGGTCACGTTTATAGAACTTAATTGCTTGTTCTCCTGCGCCATGATAGACCTCGGTAGTTTAAATATTTTTAATGTTAATACCTTATTTGATTTTGATCTTTTTGTATTTATACATAAGAGAGAGAGAGAGAGATTATCTTTTTGTATTTATATACGAGTAGTACATTTATCGAGTCAAGCTGTATGACCAGATCTATATGTCATATACAGTTTTTAATTAATTTTTAGAAACAGTATTAAAAATATGAACGTAGCGGGTTCAAATTATGATAGATTATAAAATTTCAAAAGAATAATTTTTCTTTTGTGTATAGTGTTAAATGATACTTAGGAAAAATTCGCTACGCGGGCGAAGCCGCAAGTAAAAATCGATATTATTAATTACAAATTGAACTTATACCTTTATATATTATTATCTACTATGCCACGAGGGTAAAATAAACATAAAGAAATACAAGCAATAAAAACACACCGATAGTAGAGGCACTGTCTAAAAGGCTTTCGTGGATATAGTATGCGAGTCGAGAGTAAGTGGTTTTACGCGTTATTTTACTACCGTAGTCATTTTATTACTCAGATTTTGATTGAGCTTTCACGAATGAGATAGCTTTGAGTTAGGTTCCTTTTCGGTGTAATGCCCTATTTTCATTGCTTGGCTTTTTATCTACAAGATACAGGGCGGCGTTGAGTTTCACATAATACGCAATGTCTTAAAAACTAGGCGTTGCGTGGTGTGCAGAGTGCCTTAATTTCTTACTGTTTCTTTCTTACTTGTGACTTATGTAAACTTTTTTCAGGCGTCATATACATTTAGAATAAATAATTAAGTCAGGCAAAGTCTCCTACCATCTTTCTTTAGATTTTTTTATATCCGGGTAGATGGAAGGTACTTGGAAACCTAGTGTTAAAATAATCCGTACTTCCATATATATGGCACTTTTGTTGCTCTCTTTAAACGAATTCCTCAGTTGAGTAGCGAAAATGAAAATATTTAATATTTAATTACGTCAACTGCCTTACTGTCGCACGCTAATACCCCTACACCACGATAGACCATTTGGTTAAGATACATCCCCTAAAAGAGAATAGAACCCATAATAATGGCAGTAAGCTTCTAAGCTGCCATATCAAATCAATTCTGGCATTAAATTAATTTAAATTTAAATCATATTTATTCATACAAAATGAACGATAAACATTTAAATTGATACTGATATTCAAACATATTTTTTGTATTTGTATATAATAAATGTCAAATTACGAAATTTTTGCATAAAATAGTTATTATGAATATTAAATGTAAAATAATAATAAAACAGGTTAAGGCTTTGTTTGTAATGTAATATTTACTTTGAATATGTTCTTCATCATAGTGTGAAATCATCATCAAAGTGTAGCATATTTTTTAGTTTTGATCGTTTTTCCCACATGCAGGTGATGAAGGGGTCTTAGTGTTGAGACACTCCAATTACCTTCGAGATATTGTCTTAATGGCGGAACTTTAATGTTTTCATTTAATGTTTTCATTTCTTCGCTCTTCTCAAGGCAAAGCGCGGCTTTGAATTCCACTCAACACGCAATGTCTCAAATTCGGCGGAGAGTCGGGAACGGAAGTGAAACGGAGTGACTTAACACTAGGTTCCTAAGTTCTCTCAGTCTACCCTGCCATGTGCGGGATACAGCGTGAAGCCTGAGTAATATGAAGTGAGTAAGTCAGAGAGCAAATTAAACTCCAAACCAGCGTGCCTATAATCACACGTCGACCTTAAAAAGTATATTAGCTCTAGAAAAGGTTATGTTCATTTAAAAACATTAAATATTTTATTTCTTCGAGTTGGGATCGAACCAACACCCTGCCACATTTACAATATCAATCATACGCTTACTCCCCTGCGCCATGACAGTTACAACTTTATCAATATTTATATAAAACTTTTTCTATGTATATAAATAATATTAACCTTTCTATATACATTCTACCTGTAATGTTTCTAATGGAAAAGCGGAGAATGAAGTCACTTACGTATAGATTGACTAAATGAATGTAAAAAAGAAAAAAAGTGAAGCTTGTCGTGGCACATATGTGTCATTAAGCGTGATCGGTTGTGGATTTGATGGGCATCTTAGGAAATTACTTTTCTGTTATATTTTTATTTCCTTGCTTTGGTAACGAAATATAGCGCAGCGTTGAGTTTCGCTATACAAACTTTCAACATACAATGCCTCAAATTTGCCGGAAAGTGGGAAACGGAAGTGTTTTAATGGGAACAGAATGTCGTAGCAGTTCCAAGGTCAAAGCTAAAGTTCACTCACTCGGCTTAGCGCTGTATCCCGCACACGGCAGGGTAGGTAGAGAAAACTTGGGACCTAGTGTTAAGACACTCCGTCCCATTCTTCACTGAAAACTAAAGTAAAAAACACAAAAACTTACATCTAAAAGCACTACATATTACGAGCAGAGTTTTTCTCAAAATTTTAATTACCGCCAACCAAGTGATAGATAAGGCCTTAAAAATAAAGTAGCCGCGTTTACATTCGATTCTCTCGTAAAAAAACGCGTAAAACGATACTAATGATGTTATAATGTGGTGTCCCTGTCGAAACCAGCCGTAAATTTTTGGTTGAATTTAAAATTCACATTCATTCAAATGTAAAGATGTGTTGATAAGAAGCTGTTATCTATGAAATGCGAGATGTAAAGCTGTAGCGATAAGAGCCGTAGAAGCTTACGCTTTGGTTTGTAACACGATTAGTAGCAAGTACATTTCTGCTGGTTTTTTGATAATGCAATGAGATAGTTTAAATGTAACTTCTGTAGTATCACGTTGTATCCCAAAGGGAACCTGGGACCCTAGTGTTAAGACTCCCTTCTTATTGAAAAAAAAATCGTATCCTAATTCTAGAGGCATTGCGTGTATTTGGCTGTAAGCTATTTCATTTATTTGTAAAAGATAATTTATACGAGTATTATATCGAATCTGGTACCCTTTAAGTACTACAGTACACATGGATAGTTAATTTCCTCACTCCCATGAGTCACCGGGATGGCCAAGCGACTCGACTAGTAAAGAATTAATCACAAGACTGATTCATTACGTTCCCTGAACTATTGGTCGTTGCGCTGCCGTGTTTTTAACTTTGTGTCTGAGTATGTTCAGTTTGTGTAACAGTTAATTAGTGGTTGTAAAGTTAGACGTCTAGGGTTCGGTGCCCATTTGGGGTATTTTTACAAGTTCTTGTAAGAAATGGTGGTTTACTCCTTGGAAGAAGACTTTTAGAGAACGGTCATATAATTCCTCCAAACATTCAAGGAGATCTAAATTGATTATTCAATAATGCGTACAGTTTGGACTACCTTTTTTCAAATGTGAACAATGAAAAGAATTGGTATGGAGGCGGGCTAGCCGATCGGTAAAAACAGAATTCCTATTATATAAAGCACAAGTTCTGTACTTAAAGCTTTTGTCTCCAAATTATAAGGGGAAGGAAGGAAATGTACTATAAAACATATCTGTTTTGTCGGAAAGAGAAAGACAATCACCTTGAAGTTGATCGTCAAAAAAAATCAACCTCGCCTTAGATATAATAGAATCTATAGCTTGTACTCCATTTTTTTTAGTATCCGCATAATTCCGAGATATTGCATGTCGAGTGTAACTCAACGCCGCATTATATATACCAGTTATAAACCAAACAATAAATCAACGCGTTCACACTGCCGTCGGCTTTAACGAAAAGAATGAAATTTTAAAATCATAATTAATTCATTTAAAGAAGATTAAAATTGTGCAGCAAATTTGTGTTTCCAGTTAAAAAGTCATGTCGGAGCCGTTCCAGTATGAGTGCACCATCAAAAATCCATTAGAAAACGTGCGTTGTTTCCGAACTATTGGACGGGCGTATTGTAACAGAGAATACGAATGGGCGAAACGGAAAGGTTTTTTCGTTGTACCAAAACGATAGATTGTTTTTCGCTCGGCTAATTTTTCGTTTGCTCTACGTTAGTGTATGGAGGGTCGATTTTTAAGTTTGAAGTTAGTTGTTGGTGATTTTTCTCTGGTTTCTCTCTCGCATTCAGCTTACGGCAGAATTAATTTGTTGTTAAGATTTATGTCATATCGGAAAATTAGGCCAATTTCTGTTTTTTTTTTGTCTTGAGGGGCGAAACTTAACGCCGCGCTTTGTCTTGCTACTAGAATAAGGGAATAAAGTAATCAATTTCCCTAAGTGGAACTTGAAACCACATTGCTTTTACTGTCCCACGTTGGGCCACTGAGCTACGGTGGCCTTTAACATTATAAAAACGACTCTTAAATGTTAACACGTGTGTTGTACTGGCACAACTAAAACATCCAAATATACAAATGGTTTGCCTTTTTTTAGTTTACGTTTTCAGATGTTTATATTTATATGGAATTATGTATTGAAATTTTACGTTATCATTATAAACAAAGACACTTGTAGCGCAGCATCACAAGCGTGCGATTGTAAGCGGTACTGATTGTGGGTTCGATCCCCACTCAGGGAAATTAAATATATATAGCTTTGATAAAAAGGCAAAACGCGGCGTTGGGTTCCGTCACATTGCACTAAATATCTCAAATTGTTCTGAAAGTGGGAAACGACACGACAACGCTAGGTTCACATGTTCCCTCTGCGTACTCTGCAACGTGCAGGATACAGCGTGAAGCTAAAAAAAAGTAATTATTAATATTTATATAAATTGTAAGAATTATTTGTTGAAGAGTTACGATTTCAAACGTTTTACAGCACATCGGGGAATACAATTTACAAATCTTCGCAGCGGAGCACGAGCTTACCAATGTAAATGTGACAGTTGAGCGCTACTTTAGGATAGTAAATAATTTATTATTATAAAAATATTCTTAGTAAGTAACTGTAAATAATTACTGTAAAAATATTCTTACTTAGTAAGAATATTTTTTTTAAAAGACAAGGCAAACAAGCGTACGGGCCACTTGATGGTAAGAAAAAAAGCTTTTTTTATGCATAAGACACGGCAAACGAGCGTACAGATCACCTGATGGTAAGTATGTCATTGTCGCCCACGACCCTGTGTAGCAACAGAGGAGCTACAGGGGCGTTGCCGATCCTTAAGATGGATGGGCACCGGGGCCCGGCATTACCTAATAAAACGCAGTAGCAAAGCCACTACTTAACACAAGTTTTGGATGCCGTGGGTGGTGATAACCCGGTCGAGCTGGCCCATGCGTGTTGCCATTGCTGTCAGCGTGACTCTCCCACACGTACTTTAGTCGACTCTTACGACACCATCAGTATCAGGGTGATCCTATTCTAAGTCGGGAACCACACGGCTCTTTAAATATATTAAAACGGTATGAGTATAGAAATATATAAAAAGAATTAAAATTTTTAGTGAAATGGAAAGTTATATCAAAGAAGTTAAAAAACTAAAAGAAGTTAGTTTTTTTTCCTTTCTATCAGTATATTTTTAGTCAGTGCATAAACTTAACTTTTAGGTTACATTTTCCATGTTGTCAATTTCTAACAATATATATGTTTACTTACTCAAGTGTGCTAAATCAGAATTTATTATTATAATCTTTATTATTCATAATTACGTTATTATTACAAAAAACGAAAAACAAAAATGAAAAGCGCCATTTTTTTTTCATATTTTTCCCCCGTCATAGTGTAATCGGTTATTTGTTTTGTAAAGTGTAAAGTGGGTTCAAAGTAAGGTATGGAGTAACTAAAAGCGTATATAAATAAATAAATTTATAATTATTGGTTCTATAAGTATCTATAAGTAAGTAAGTGGAACGGAATGTTTTAACACTAGGTTCCCAAGTTCCCTCTGGCTACTCTACCACATGCGGGATACAGCGTGAAGCTGAGTGCTATGAAAGAAATGACGAAATTCTATGCATATTAAATTAACAATTTAATATGCATAGAAATTCTATGCATATTTAATTAACAAACAGAAATTCTATATTCTTTTATCAATATACATAAAAAGTCTTTTTAACAATAATCTAAATATAATTTTATTTTAAGAGAACTTAAAGAGTGAACGGCACTCGAAATTTTAATTCAATATAGTAGTGTAATTACACTAAAGTGGAAGAGAAACAGAGAAAAAGAGAAAAGAGAGAGAGAGAGAGAGATACAACTAGTAATATAATAATTGAATCCAACGTCGCAATACAATATGTATGCAATATTTGGCAGTGCTATCCAAACGTGTCCACAATACTGACACATTGATTGATAATAAATTGTATGTATTACGGTATGATAGTGCGAAATTCCGTGTAACTTATGGTTAATGTACTTGAAACTTGTGCCAGAACTGTTGTTATTATGACGTTGTCATACTGTTAATCGTAGTAATAAGGAATGACTCATTTGCAAAGTTAGCTGGTGTTGAACAGCTAATGGTGGGCTTGTTGGAATATATGCGAGCTTATATTCTTTATGGACACTTGGCTTGGACATATGCACTCATTTTGTATGCAATTAACTTAACTTATTCATTTTTAAAATATTAATTTATCGTTAGCTCGTTTCTTTCAATTCAACTTTTTCTGCAATCCAGGACGCCGTAGACATACATATTTATTATTAATTTTAGCTCAATATATATCACGTACAAAACGTGATCTTGGAGTAAACTAGTTGCTTGCAAAAGATAACGAGTAAAAACTTGACAGACAAACTGACACTGACAGATGGGCAATAATGTAATATATATATATATATATATATATATATATATATATATATATATATATATATATATATATATATATATATATATATATATATATATATATATATATATATATATATATATATATATATATATATATATATATATATATATATATATATATATATATATATATATATATATATATATGTACATAAGATATCATGATAAATCCGTTTCTTTTAAGCCACGGAGTCTTAAACCGATAATAAGATGTAATGTAAATTTATTTCGTTTTGTACGTAACCATGAATTTACAATATATTTCGGTTATTTTATATGTAGGCATTGTATTGAGTAAAATAGATAATAATTATTCTGATATGAAATGTTAAAATGATAGCATCATTAGCGCAAGGCGACTTATTAATATACAACTAATTTTATATAGAAAATAATAAAAATCTCTAATAGTAAGACTGCACCCTGCTGAGTCATTGTCCGAGGGGTGAATTACATATCTTTGTGGAGTAAGCAGAAACTCGCTTATGAATATTGTTGCTGTGTTTTCAGTCTAAATAAACAAGGGACCCCATTATTGCACAGTGGGTTTATGAAAACATCGTAGCGCAGCGGTAAAGTTATGAATGTAAGCAAGTTAAGTATTAATTCAAATCCTACTCGGGAAAAGGTACAGTGTTGAATTTCGCAGGTCAATGAGCAGTATCTCGAGAATTGGATGGAACATGAAGTGTGTTTGCGCTGGGTTTCCTTATGCTTATATATAATATATATTATCATATTACTTTTTTTTATCAAATTGGATGAAAATCATCATCAAGAAGAAGTAAATCATCATCAGAAAAATATAACTCTGAAAATATAAATCAAGTTCAATATTTACAATAAAAATGATTTTCTATATCCATTCTCTAAAATGTACACTCCTTATTAGTTAACAACATATGAACCGTTATTACGGAACACCATGTGATACACAACTGTGGAATAATGATCTACCTGAGTCAGTGTTTCCAGGTTGATATGACATAGGCACTTCTAAAAAGCACCTGTAGCTTCTGTGGTGGTACTTGGCCGTGGGCAGTGAATATGACTTAACACAGCTTTGCCCTATCTTTTTCATAGAAAGCAATTCACATCCAGAAAGCTATTACATAAATCCATAATAAATAAAAAGAACAAAATACGTAGTCTTAATAATGATATATAGAAATGTTGTAAAATATATCGACTTTCTTCAACGTCTCCAAAATATCGGATCTGTATTTGGTACAAACGACAGTTAACGTTAAAGCTTGCCACAGAGTATTTTCAATAGATTTCTTAAATCTCAAATTTGATATTGATATTTACTAACTTGAAACATTTTGTTATATTATGTTACTGAGGCGTCTCGTGGCAAGGAGACAAGCGTGCTACTGTACATTTGAAAAATTGTAGGTTTAGATAATATTTTTTTTCGCTCTGGTAACTAGTTAAAGTGTGTGTTGAGTTACGCCGCTCAACACACAATTCCTCAAACTCAACGGAAGATCAGGGTGACTTCACACTAAGGTTCCCAAGTTTCCTCTATCTACACTGCCACGTATGGGATACAGTGTGAGGCTGAAAAAAAGTTACGTTATTACAAATTTCAAAACAAAAAAACAGTTTTAAATTATATATTTTTTTAAAATCACATGAAATAACCAATTAACTACTAAATAATTAAGAGTTTAAATCAAATTTTAAGAAAATATTTTTTTGATATTTTAACAAAATGAATAGGCGTATTAAGATGAAGAATAACTCTGATTTTTAGTTATACTTTAGAAAATGTTATTGGTAAAGACGTTCTTTTAAGGTTCAATTTCGTGAAGCAATTTCTACGCGATCTTAGGATCTGGAAAGGCAGAAGGGGCTAAGGATCTAGACAGACAGAAGTTGTTAAGATAAATGTAACGACATCATCATAGCGTAAATGTGAGATCGAACGTTTATAGTTACGAGTTCGAATATAAAACTGGGGTTATGTCGCATAGTACAGAGATTTTTGTTAAAGATAATTTGTCTAAACAAAACACAGTGTTAAACTTCGTTATTTAGCTGGAAATATCTTTAATTTAATGTAGAATTGAGTGTCTTGTCACTTAATTTTTCTAGATAACTATATGTATTTAGAATATTTGTTGGAATTTAATATTCATAATATATTATGCTCATATAGCATTTAAACATACTATAGATATTACCTATATCAAACATATATTATCTATTATTACTTTCATACTTTAATATTAATACTTAGTCGTTTGTATGGTTGAACTCGCTAATCTCAGGAACTACTGCACTATTAGAAAAAATACATTTGTGTTTTACAACACTTCACAATGTACAGGGAAGGCAGAGGGACCCTGGGAACCTTTCTTTAAGAGTACTCCGTTCACATGTTTACACGTTCTGTCTCTTCCACTTCCTTCAACTCAACTACGCAAACGAAACTGTAAGTAAAAAGAACACCTAAAACACTCTGTTATAAAATACTCTATGGCCCATGAATTTTCGTATACACCGTTACTTTTTCACAACGCCTCATTTTCTGAAGCAAACAACTATAGGACCACTTGTGTTTTTCTTGTTTTCGCTTTTCTAAGATATTTTTTTTTGCTTCTTTTTACTCAAAGGAGCGTTCACTCCCCTAATGTGTTGTCGGGCTATCACAGCTGATTGCGATGTGAGAATTCGTACATGCCTTTTTCCAATCTTGTTCTATTTATATGTTTTCTTTAGCTGTTTTGTATGAAATATATATATATATATACATATATATATATATATATATATATATATATATATATATATATATATATATATATATATATATATATATATATATATATATATATATATATATATATATATATATAAAATCGATCAAATGAAAATATTAAATACAAACGTATATACATTTAACACTGGTCCAAGATATACGCAATTAATCCGGTTAAATTTATTTTATTAAGGATCTTAGGAGTTAGTCTTAGTAGGAGTGTCGGTTGATGTCAAGCAAAGTAGCGAGCGACAACCAGTATTATATAAAATTAAATAAAGTGATAATACACGTGGGAATATTATCATATTATTCAAAATTTGACAAGTATCACACTAAAATTATACATTCGTTCGACCTTTGTAGTTATAATATTATATGCTAAGAACATACTGACAGTTATTTCTTGACATTTGAACTTACGACTCTTCTCTATATAACTTTTATGTGTTATAAAAAATTATGGTATGCCCATATATGGTACTTTAAGATTTTTTTTTTATTCGTTTATGTAAATATCTCCTGGTTTTTGGTACATTTTTGACAACACGTCCGACTAAAAGCGGTGTTTGTTTGTTCGAGTCAAATGTCATCATATCATTTTCATTTTCACTCTGGTTACAATACAAAGCGCGGTGTTGAGTTACGAAATTTACCAGAGTGCGGCGATTACCTTCTTACAGCGCTAAGTAAAATTTGAAGAGTTTTTTTTTTTCAATTTT
Source organism: Eueides isabella (assembly GCA_019049475.1). Classification (NCBI taxonomy): domain Eukaryota; kingdom Metazoa; phylum Arthropoda; class Insecta; order Lepidoptera; family Nymphalidae; genus Eueides; species Eueides isabella. Next base: position 1,189,925 of record CM032404.1, read on the forward strand.
TTAAAAATGTTTTTTTTTCTCTCATTTCTTTCGCAAATCTACAACTTATACATATTTACAGTCACACGATTATGCCTCTGCGCCACGACATACTTCAGTCATGATTTAAATAAAGGTCTATTTTGTTTTTTTTTACCAAAAATGGATTTTGCAGTAAGCCTGGTCTTAAAGCCAACTAAGCTCTCTGCTATCCCACAAAATATAATCCCAAGTAAGAATTGAACTCGCAACCGTTTACAGTTAAACTGAAATCCACTGTGCCGTATAATAAATGTTCTAATATATCAATCTAAGTGATTTGTGCAAGGAAAAGGGCAAGTTACTAATACAATATTTGCGTAACCACGTGTATCTGATCATCCAATCCCCGTATTTGCGGCTACGAGCTACTCTACGGATTGACTTCCTTCGTATTATGAATGTAGAGCACCTGTGGGTAGAGGTATCGTTTAGGAGATAGAGAAAACTTCTTTACTTAGCTTTACGCTGTATCCCGCACATGGCAGGGTAGGCAGAGGGAACTTGGGAACCTAGTGCTAAGACACTCCCTTCCAATTCCAATTCCCACTTTCCGTCGAATTTGAGGCATTCCGTATTGAGTTGCGGAAATCAACGCCGCACTTTGCCTTGTTACCAGCGCGAAAACATGAAAAAATTAAGTAATTAAATTGAAAAAATTAAATATTTTATTTCTTCGACTGGGGATCGAACCCACAATCTATCGTTTACAGTCACACACTTGTGCCGCTGCGCTACGACAGGTCTCTAACCTTAAAATTGCCTCTAAATCCAACTAGTCTACACTCGAGCAAATATGAACATATTCATGATTCGACCAGATTTCCTCTTGGCCAATGATTTTTAAATTTACCTCCGACTGGGGAGTATTTTTTCATACGAACGTTGGATAAAAAATAAATTAGCTTCCCATACATCCCTATCCCTTGGCTTTGAATAAAGTACGGTGTGGAATAATTTGTAGATTGTGTTCGTACGTTATGTATTTTAACTTGTATTTATATGTAGCAGTACGTTTTGCCTTGACACGGAACGGTGAACTGTTTTCCTTTTTACTTATTTTTGTGAAATTCTTCTGCAAATTAGTTTTTATTTCCTAGGTAAATTAAAATGCTTAGAATGTTTAGCTGTTTTTAAAGGCCATTGTGGCGCCGTGGCACTAAGTGAGACTAAATGCTGTGGCTGTGAATTTGATTCACTGAAGGACTTGAATGTCTTACTGATACAAGACAAAACGCGGCGTTGAATTCCACTAGTCACGTATTGTTTCTTGTGAGTAGGGAAAACGGAACTTAACGCCGCGTTTTCGGCTTGTACCAGGTCGAAGAAATGAAAATATTAAATATTTTTATTGAAAATATTGAATAGTTCTCGAGTGGGGATCGAACCCACAATCTACCGGTTACAGTCACACGCTTGTGCCGCTGCGCCACGACAGGCGCATTTAATTTTCAGATATCAATACACATTATAAAACTGAGCCTAATAGTATATAAGCAAGCGTGTGTTTCCTTGAAAAGTTCATTTTATATGGCAATGAGGAATAAAATGAAACTTGTCCCAGCCATGACGAAGTTGACGTTAGTAGACGTTTGGGAGGCGTGTTATTATCATGTAATTTGATAACTTTAATTTAAGTTTAGAAATCAGCAGCTTTTGTGTTGATAGTGTGAAATGGAATTGGATTTGGCTTCTTGGTGATTGTTTTTGTTATATGTTTATTTATAGTTTTTTTTAGCCAGGGGGGGTTTTGGGAACCTTATGCTACAACTCTGTTACTATTAAGATACTTCTGTTTCCCATATAGGGCATTGCGTGTTGAGTGGCGGAACCTAACGCCGCGCTTATCCTCTTTAGTCAGACCCAAGAAATAAATTTATGAAATATTTCATTTCTTCAAATGTGGATCGAATCCACAACCCAAATTTTCTATATATAATTAAAAAATATATGAGACCATAAATAATATAGAAACAAAAGATGATTTTTAAATTTTAACGTACACACTATTTAATCTTTAGGGTTCCATACAACAAAAGAAAAAATCTGAAATCTTTGTAAGATCTCTCTGTCGTCCATTTGTCTATCTATTTAAAAAAAATATTACGAAATTCTAAATCAAGAATTCTAAGTCAAGAGATAAGATAATTTTTTAACATAGTTTTTGCTGTATTGTCCAAATATTTGAAATCGAATCCAATATGCTCCTGTGAACTTAGTGTTATGTTTTTATTGACATGATGTGAACACTTATATTGAAATTTATGAAAAAACACAAAAAGTGATAATTTATAGGTATTTAATAAAACGACATGATATTATCTTGCATAACCTGGCAAGTTTAGTCTTTTTTACTATTTTTAAGGTGTTAATGTACTCTTATAAAAATATAATATTTATTTATTAAATTTATTAAAAAAAATACCGTAGCGCGATTTGAACCACGCCTCTTCGAATTCCATAAACTAAAGTTTGTTATCTCCATTCACCCCGTAATGAAAACATATAGAGTATTCGTTTTTGCGTTGTATAAATCAAATAAATGCTTTTCAAAAGTGCTATGACGCTGTCTTATTTATTTCAAATATGCATAATAAATTGAAAAAAATATTCATATTTAAGATTCTAACAAGAGCTTGTCACTCAAAACAATTAACATATCTGAGGAGTGCACTCGAAAAAATGAAATATGAAATATTTGCATTTCTTCGCTCTAATATTAAGGCAAAGTTCGACGTTTAGTTTCACCACCCAACACACATTACCTTAAATTTGACGGAAAGCAGGCAACAGAAGTGCCTCAATGGGAACGGGTACCTCCTGCCCTACGTGGTATATGGAGATGTTGACGCCTGTCGTCTGCAATGAACATACGAGTACATACTCTTCTTGGGATTCTAGCACTCATAAAATTAATAAATTTAAGCCCAGTAACAACATTTCTCTAAACATAAAACATAATTGATTTATATTAAAAGTTACATCCCATAAAAACCGAAAAAAATGGGTGATAACAAAAAGAAATATTTTATTTTTCACACCAGATCCTTACCGCCATCTTAACTTTTGCTGAATTCACACAAATTTATACCAAATTCATATTATCTATCCCGTTCCAATAAAGTCTAAGGTCGTGTAAATGTGCAATAAGAAAGACGAGTGAGTGGAAATCAATAGATTCTTGAACGCACCTTCTCAAGAACACTTCTTACTGCCCCAAAAAGTTTTTATAGCACGTACTTAATTAAAAGAATCGAATTTACCCTTTATTTTTGCGTAATCAAAGCTGGTATTTCCTTGAAATGTTTTCTAGATATGACGTTTAATAGTTAAAATTGTAGTTTCAGATGTATTTTTGCCTCCATCTGTGTGTTTTATAGAGGTCTTCAAACTGGGTAGAACGTTTGATAAGGAATGGGTGAAGGAATTGTAGGCTTATCGTTATTGAATTGAAATTGTTAGTCCTGAGCTAAGTTACTATCGAGATTTTTTTATAATATAAGAATTGGTAGAATAGGTATGTCTTTTTTTTTGTAAAATGATTTTAGTGAAGTTCTTCGTGGCGTAGTGGCACAAGCATATGACTATAAACGGGATTTATAAGTATCCTCTGCCGTGTGTGAGGGATACAGCGTGAAGCTGAGAAAAAAAGATGGCATTTTTTTATTAAGTTTATTGTTTGCAGAATAGTGTTTAAACCCTCTGTTTCTCCGTGTTTCGTACATATTTTGTAATAGACTGTGTATTAATGGATTAACATACATTCATCTTAAATAAATGCTCATTTAATTTCAGTCAGAAGACACTATCTTCCATTCCCCATTTTCCCCCGAATATGAGGAATTATGTGTTGAGTGGCGGTACACAACAGCAGAGCAGCAAAGCGAAAAAAATTAAATATGAAATATGTATTTTAAGTATAATTATTAAATATTAAAAGTGTTTCATTTAAAATATTAAATATTTTATTTCTTTGAGTGGGATCGCACCTACAACCTATCGGGTCTACAGTCACACGCTGTGCGCCTGTGCCACGATATAGATACTCAGCTTCACGCTGTATCCCGCACGAGGCAGGGTAGGCAGAGGGAACCCGGGAACCTAGTGTTAATACACTCCGTTCCCCACTTTCCGCCGAATTTGAGGCTTTGCGTGTTGAGTGGCGGAACTCAACGCCGCGATATAGATACAAGAATTTAAAATCTTTATCTGCAAGAAGGCTTATTAAAAAACTATTTTATCGTGAGCAAGAGAAAAAGTGGTCGCTTCTTAAAGAGAGTTGTTTGTCCCTGAAGTGATTGGAAGAATGCCTGAATTCAGCAGATCCTTAAATAGTATAAGGAGCTGAAGCCAAGTTTGATTGTACCGTTAGTTAATATACCACACAGCAGGTTGAACGAATTTGGGAACCTAGAGTTAAGACTCCGTTTTCATTAAGACACTTCCGGACTCTTCGAATTTGAGATATTATGTTGAGTAGCGCAACCTAACGCCGCGTTTTGTTTAATTATTAGAGCATACAAAATGATATGAAATACTAGCGACCCACAAGCGGTTCGCCCGTCAGTTACACTATTATATTGACTAATTTATACTACTTCCTTGTTATAATAAAATTATCGACTTGAAGACAGTATCCATACATTGAAAATAAAAATGTCAGCTGTTTGAATAAAAACCTGAGGCCTGTCGTGGCGCAGTGGCACAAGCGTGTGACTGTAACCGATAGGTTCTGGGTTCGATCCCCAGACGAGGAAATGAAATATTAAATATTTTCAATTTAAATATTTAATGTTTCATTTATTCGCTCTGGTAAACAGGCAAGAAGCGCGGCGTTGAGTTCCGCCACTCAACACGCAATGCCTCAAGTTCGGCGGAAAGTAGGGAACGGAAGTAGAACGGAGTGTCTTAATCTGCTTCGTGCGGGATACAGCGTGAAGCTAAAAAAAAAAGAATAAAAACAAACAGACAGACAGACAATATTTTAAAATTTACTAATTTGGGCCCTGTTACTTTATTATTCGTCCTTCCATGTACGAGACAGTGATCAGTTACCAATTTATAATAAGTATAGATATCATTACCTCGAGTGGGATCGAACCCACAACCTCATTTACAGTCGCACGCTAGTGCCCCTGTTTCACGACGGTCTTAAATATAATTAAGCGCTTGTTAAATCAGTTTCTTATTTTATTATATAATATATTTTATAACATTGTGTTAGAAAATAATGTTCTTGCCTTACTTAACACAAAAAATATATGGATTCAGTGTAGAAAAGATTACCGTCGTTTTGGACATAATTTTTGGCAGTTTAAACACATTATGCTGTTTGATGTAGTTAAGTTATGGACATGGTTTTTGTGGCGGTATATTTTATTATGTGATAAAATTATAGCTATTAGGTATTTTAAAATATGTTTTTTTGTTTTTTTTTTATTTAACATCATGCAACGACACATCATCATCATATCTCAAAAAGATAGGTATCAGAAGTATGACCTGTTAGTTTGTTTGTGGTACCGTAGCTCCTGAATGAATTAAGCAATTTGAACAAAGCCTTGTTTATTGCAGAGTTTCTGCTGTTTTAAGAATATTCAATTAATAATTTATGAGCTACAAGTACTAAGATGAAGTATTGGATTTAGTTTTTTTTTTTCAAATATTTTTAACATATGAATTCTGACACCTGCCCAAGCGGGTGACTATAACCAACAGGTTGTGGGTTCGATCACCACTGGTGGATTTATTCAATTTAAATATTTATTGTTTTCATTTCATTCGCTCTAGTACAAGGTAAAACGCGGCGTTGAGTTCCGCCACTCAACACGCAATACCTCGAATTCGGTGGAAAGTGGGGAACGGAGTCTTAGAGAGAGATAAATTTTGTTAATTTATAACACAGTAGTCTATAAAACTCTGTAATACATTATATGTATATTTGTACCAGTTACCGAATACAACTTTGCTTGGTCATTTTTTACTTGTCCCTAGTTAGGTATGCAAAGATTTTTGTGATAAATTACTTCTAAAACTGAAGTGACACTTTAGTTTCTTCTTCATGTGTTTGAAGTTAGTGAGACTTAGACGTGAGCAAATCCTACCTCATGTTTTTAAATTATTGTCATAGGATTTTTTTAAAGTAGGATTATTTTTATAACAATAATATATTTTTGGGGTTCCGTTACTCAAAAAGAAATGTGCAGCAAAATATGAAAATTGCGCGATTGCTACGAGCTGAATATAGTGTGTGCGAAAAGTTAAGAAATATGGGTATATCATTGCAAAATAAGAGCATACGTCCATAAACCTATTTTTTTTAAATTTATAAATTAAAAATTCACAGGGAACCTATGCTAGACGAGTCCAACTCGCACTTGACAGATTTTATTATATTAACCGTAGCTTACTAAATACGAAAATTGTATCTATTTCATTTAAGCTATAGTTTACCTTTTCAATGCATGCACTGCGCTGTAATGAGCTCCCTTGCGACTGAGTTTGCTAACTTATCCAATACGTTTGAACGCAAAATTACAAAACTACACAAATTTTTCTTTTTGTTATCCGAATGTAATGAAGGAAAAAAGGAAGACAGTGTTTTATATATATATATATATATATATATATATATATATATATATATATATATATATATATATATATATATATATATATATATATATATATATATATATATATAAAAAAACAATATATATATATATATATATATATATATATATATATATATATATATATATATATATATATATATATATATATATATATATATATATATATATGTATCAGCTCTACGCTTTTGGGAGTTTAATCAAAGGGAACTTGGGAACCTTATGTTAAGTCACACTACTCCGTTCCATATTTTAACCGAATTTGAGGCAGTGTGTGTTAAGTGGTGGAACTAAATGCCGCACTTTCCCTTGTTACCAGACCTTCGAAATAAAAATATTAAACATTATCATTTCCTCGAGTTTGGATCGAACCTATATCCTATTACTTTTACAGTACACACTCAACAAACAGCATAGAAAGTATATATACCGTAAGATGTCCATTCTCCACAAAAGCTACCATACCAACCAACTACAGATATCCAAACAATATATTTATATACGAGTATAAATATTTACTGACTGCCTTCGTTTATGTTCGCGCCATTTATCTTTATTACAATAATATCAGTGTCGTTACGTTTCCATCCACTTCTACCTTTTCATCCGGTTTTATCTACGTTCATCCACTCAGTGTCAATACGGTGTATCGATTCAGCCGTTTTCATTATTTGCAGGTGGAAATTTAAAGCTCGTTATTCAAAGTAAAGTCTGTACAGTGTATGTGTTATGTAGAGTGTACATACATATGTGTGGTAGGGAAGTTTATTTATCAGTACATTTTGTGTAGTACTTATTTATTTTATTTTTTTTATTGGACCTGAGTTAACGTGTAACTGTAACAGGTTGTGAGTTCGATCCCCACTCGAGGAAATGAAATATTTAATATTTTCAGTTTAAATATTTAATGTTTTCATTTCTTCGCTCTGGTACAAGGCCAAACGCGTCGTTGAGTTCCACCATTCAACACACAATGCCTCAAATTCGGCGGAAAGTGGGAAACGGAAGTGGAACAGAGTGTCTTAACACTAGTGAGTGAGTGGGCCTGAGTTTTGCGATAAAAGGATGCAATGCCTCTAAATATCGTGTAAGAAGTGGGGAACGGGAGTGTCTATATGAGAACGTAGTGTTGTAACACTAGTTTCCCTAGTTTTCTCTGCATATCCTGGTATGTGTGGGAAAATAACATTTGTAAATTTTGAACGGATTAATTCCTTTCAAATTCTTTTACTAGATTTAATTTTAAAGAAGAATATGTAAACTGTGTACTATTCGGACACAGTTACGCTTTTTTAACCAATTTTTTGAATATTACTTAAGGAGTATCGCAACTCAACGCCGCGTTTGGTCTTGTTACTAGAAAGAGGAAATAATGTTATAAATTAATGCATTCCTTCGAGTGAAAATTGAATCAACAACTGTAGCGTTTAGTCAAATATCGTACCGTAGTGCTACAGCGACCATATAATGAATAATACCCAAGCATTTCAAAATAATATGTATTTAATAAAAGTATATGCAATATTAATTTTAAGTTATAATTAACGCTTCAATGAAAAGTGAATGACATCAGTCGTCACTTAAAAGCCGTATTCATGTTAAATTTTATAAGGGCAGGCAGCCTCTGCCAATAATTTTTAACGTTTCTCGATTGCTTTTTTTTCACTTTCGACGTAATTTATGCATATATTTTTTAATTTTTATTCTATAATATATAGGTCAAACAATATTATAGAAAACGTAAAAACATTTAAGAGTAAGAGGTCTCAAACACGTGCTTCTTGGATAATTTTGAAGAGTTGCGGATTCATATCTTCAAAATGAGATATAATGGACGTATCCAACTTGCAGCTTTATCCGAAAGTTTTAAATTCAAAATCATTTTATTAGGAAGTTTATATTGATGCTTGTTGTGTCAGCGTTGAGTTCCGCCACTCAGCACGCCATGCCTCAAATTCGGCGGAAAGTGGGGAACGGAAGTGGAACGAAATGTCTTAACACTAGGTTCCCAAGTTCTCTCTCTGCCTACCCTGCCATGTGCGGGATACAGTGTGAAGCTGAGTATATTTTTATTTTAAAGCCAGATATGTATATTTTTATTTTGAAGAACCAGTAAGATAGTTTAAGGAAAGCTAGTCATTACACTACATTTACCATTTCGCACCTAGTTATCTAAAAATTTACGTGAAGAGGCTCTTTGCCACGACGCTTCGCGCGTTGATAGTACCAGAGGGAAGAAATAAAAATAATTAATTTACTCAAGTCAGAATCGAACCCGCAACCTTTGAGTTTACAGTATAACGTTGCTGGTAGAAAAAATAATAAGGTAAAAAAATCACCACAATGAAACACGTAATTTGTAAAATCATATGTAATCGAAAACAACAAGTCATTATCAACATTAACATCGGTCGGTAATGGAGATATATTAACATTTTATTCTCTAGAATAAAAATGGTTTCAAGTTTAATTCTGGACAATATTTCACTTAGACCTTTTGGCTCAGAGGCACAAGCCTATAAAACGTATACGCGACAGGTTGTGGCTTCGATCTCCACTAGAGGAAATTAATATTTACATTTACGCAGTGGCTTCTCGTACCGCAGCGCCACTATTATGTGACTGTAAACGATAGGTTGTGGGTTCGATCCCCACTCGTGGAAATGAAATATTTAATATTTTCAAATGAAATTTTTTGAATATTTATATTTCTTCGCTCTGGTAACAAGACATAAGCGCGGCGTTGAGTTCCACCACTCAACACACAATGTCTCAAATTTGGTGGAAAGTGGGGTACAGAAGTGGAACGAGTGTATTAACACTAGGTTCCCAAATTCCCTCTGCCTGTCCTGCCATGTGCGGGATACAGCGTGAAGCTGAGTGAGTGAGTATCCTACAGTTCACGCTGTATCCTACATTTGGCAGCTTAAACAGAGGGAACTTTAGAATCTAATGTTGAGACGATCAGCTCTTATAAAAACTTCACTTCACTCTCCATTTTCCTCCAAATGTGAGGCATTGCTTTACTTTATTACCAGAGGGAAGAAATGTAAATATTAAATACATCATTTTCTCGTGTGGATATCGAACTCTCAGCCTTCCACGTTAACAGTCGCACTCTCGTACTAATGCACCATCTGCTCCAATATGTTTAATGGGGAAAGACCAAAAAAACTTTTGCTTCAGTAGTGAGTTACAAGGTAATTGAGAGTAAAGAAACAACGCCCGATATTGGATCATCACGAATGCCATTATGTGAGTTTTTATTGGAAAACTTTCGGTAACAAATTCGCTGTGACTTGCAAAGAAATGGACTTGGAATATTTCTAAAACGTTGTGGCTTATTTTTAAAGATTTGTTTCTTTTTTTTATTTATTTATAACTTCATATTGGGGTAGACTGAGGGAGTCCCGTGATATAGCATTTTCTTTCTCACTTTTTCTTCTATTTGAAGTTAAGCCACATTTGTACCTTCCACACGGGACACTACAACCGCGACGGTTGCGCGTTTGATAATTACTCGTCGGAATGAAATATTTAAAATAATTATTATTATATTATTGAGGCCTGTAGGGGCGCAGCGGAACAATCGTGTGACTGTAATCGACAGGTTGTGGGTTTGATCCTCACTCGAGGAAATGAAATATTTAATATTTTCAATTTAAATATTTAATGTTTTCATTTCTTCGCTCTGGTACAAGGCGAAACGCGACGTTGAGTGCCGCCACTCAACATGCCATGCCTCAAATTCGGCGGAAAGTGGGGAACGGAGTGTCTTAACACTAGGTACCCAAGGTTTTGTGATGATGATTGCCTACAGTTCCATGTGCGGGATACAGCGTGAAGCTGAGTAGAGCAGAGTATATTATTGATTCTTAAAGCAATATATGTTAAGCAAATAAGCAATGGCAATAGGATGATGAAAAAAAAATACGTGTTGAGAATTGGAACTCAACGCCGCACTTTGCCTTGCTACCAGAGCAACCAAATGAAAATATTAAAAATTTCATTCCCTTGAGTGAGCATCGAACCCACAACATGTACCGCCACGCCACGACAGACCACGCCTGTCAATCTTCATAATTTATCTAATAAATTTCAAGACAACACAAACTATACTATAAAATAATTACAAAGTCTGAATTTCAACAATCAAAATTACCTTCACAAGGAAAACTTACGGTAAACTCGTGCATAAGTAATTAAAGTTATAAACTTATAGTTTTGTATCCGCCCGAGGTCTTCCAAATTCTGACCCGTTCGTGTTATATTTGGAGGTATTTGTTGTTAGTTGGTAATCACGAAGTTATAGATTTTGGATATTGGATTTAAATCTTTTGTATGATTCATTTTTAGGAAGATTTTTTTAGAATCATTATTAATAATGATAGTGAAATTAAATATAATATTGATATTGAATGATGCATCGCCACAAGAATACCTGTAAAAATGTTAAAAAAAATACTATGTTTTTATCAAACTATGATGTATATTGAATATATTAGGGTAGATAGAGAGAAATGTTTAAATACATTTCCGGACAAATTCCGAAACATTATTGTTCAGTCGGAGCTTAACTCCGCGCTGTTTTGCAACCGAGCCAAAAATATTAAAAAGTCTCATAGACGCTAATCCACAGGGCCACAACCTGATATTCATTTACAAAACGTAAACATATATTAAATAACAAAATTTTTCATTTATTACAAATTTTGTCATAGTCAGCATTGAACCTGCTGCCTTTAACACCTTTAAGTTATATTTACATTAAAAGTAACTTCATTATTTAATAATAAAACCGACATTTGCTTACCCATTCTGACGCATGGTCGATTACACGTCCCTTAGAAGGTTTTGGGGTTGCGGTCATATCAAAGGATTGACTAATGTATGGTCAGCGTTAACGCTGAAATAATGTGTTTATTTTTAAATTTACAGAAAAAATATATTAGAAAGATGTTAAGGCCTGTCGTGGCGTAGGACAGTGTGACTGTATCACGATGGGTTGTGGGTTCGATCCCCACTCGATGAAATTTTTATTTTTGAGGTCCTGTCGTGGTGCAGTACCAAAAGCGTGACTGTAAACGACAAATTATGGGTTTGATCGGCATTCGAGAAAATGAAATATTTAATATTTTTAATTAAATATTTAATGTATTCATTTCTGCGCTCGTAGAGTTCCGCCACAAATTTGGCGAAAAGTAGGAAACAGAACGGAGTGCCTTAACACTAGGTTCCCAGGTTTTCTCTGCCTGCCCTGCCATGTGAGGCATATAGCGTGAAGTTGATAATACTTTCATTTCTTTGTTCTGGTAACGAGGCAGAGCGAGTGTAGGGAATAGAGTGTCTTTACAACGGGATCCTTCTGTCTACTTTGCTTTGCGGGAAACAGCGTGAAGAGGCTATTCAAGAGACTTAACATGTTTTTCTTTAATCTGCCTTAAATTATATGTTTTTAATAAAAATAATTTTATTGTTTCAGGTATATCAGCAGTGTAGAGTTGTAGAGTTGTTTGTAAGCAAATAGTATAGAACTATAGACTGGTATAGACCTATTAGATAATTAATAGGTGCAGGGTCAATTCCCACAACATAAAAATTCTTAAATAATATTTTTGAAATGAGATTGTTAAAATTTTATAAATATAAATAATTTCCACTAACTTACTCAGGCTTCCCGCTGTATCCGGCACATGACAAGGTAGGCAGAGGGAACTTGGGAACTAAGTGTTAAGACACTCCGTTCCTCATGTAAAATAGAATATATAATATGATATAAGGCATAATTGTAGGATTGAGAAGTACTTATAAAAAGAATTAAATAAATCATGTTAACAATTCATTGTTTATTACGATTTTTCCCAAGCATGGCAAGTACTGCTTATCACGCATTTGAAACATTACGTGTTAAAAATTTTACGTGTTAAATAAACATTACGTGTTTAATATTTCATTAACTTGAGTGGGGATCGAACCCACAACCTGTCGGTTACAACCACACGCTTGCGCCTCAGCGTCTCGACAGACATACACTATAACACTGAACACATGAAAGTCAATAATAAATAGAAACTGCTAGCCTTTATTAATTGCTTCTCGTTTGTTCCAACAGACGGTGAAGACATGTATTGCTCTGTAACAAACGCTCTCTCCAATACAAATACTAATATGGGTATTGGGTACGCCGCGAAATATTAATGTACTGGTGACCCGCGGCTTCGCCCGCTTTAAGCTCTAATGTTATTATTATGCCCAAGTATACTATGAGGTGATTGTAAACGAGATAGGTTGCAGGTTCGAAGCCCACTCGAGATTTAAATTTAATATTTAATATGTTCATTTCTTTGCTTTGGTAATTAGGCTAAGCGCTGCATTCATTTTGACCATTCGAACCATAATAGTTTAAACTCAGTGTGGTGTATTTAAGTTTAAGTGAAGAATAAAACGGAAAGGTTTAAAAGTAGGTTCCTTAAGTTCCCTCTGCCCACCCTGCAATGTCCAGGGTACAGCGTGAAGCAAAACAAAATTCTATACAAAAACTACATGTCATTTATTATTTGAGGCCTAATAATTACCTCGAGTGAGAATCGAACCCACAACTTAACGCGTTTTCTGTCGCACGTTTGGTGGACAGTCTCGTATAGTCTATGTTAATATATTTTTTAATATATTCACTTACTTGTAAGTTTCTGAGGATAAATCTTTGTTGAAACCTTACAATAATATAGATTATATATCAAAGTAATAAATAATATTCTCTCTTACTCAGCTTCACGCTGTATCCCGCACACGGCAGGCCTCAAATGCCAAAATGTTCAGAGTTTCTAATTATATTACGTTTCAAAATGCATAAATGGAGAACACAGTGCCTTATCACTAATAAATTAAGTGTAAAGGTCCAAATATATGCGACACATTTAGTGTATACATCGAATGTCTCCGTATGAACACGAGTGTCTGTTATTGCCAAATCTATTGCGACACGATAAACAGTGTTTCATTGTTTTAACCTAACAGCTTGCGTCATTGCACTGTGTCCAAGTGTAATTGAAAAGTTTTCGAACAGCGTGACACTTGACATTTTATTATCATTAGTTTGTGTATGAGCATAGCTTGGATAAAGTTTCCGTACACTACTAATTGACACTTCGCTGACACAAAACATACGTACAATTATAAATATTAAATACATTAATGTCTGACGTTTATGTCAGAACTTCTATCACCGACAACGGGACACTGATCTCCAGTCATTTCCATATAAGATTTATGAAGATAATAAATATATTATTTCAATCAAAAGGCACTATTTTAGCAATTATTTCCATATTTACAGACACTGTATGTATTTCTTCTTTTCAGATACTTTTGGTCATGTTTTTTAATTATAAGTAAAAGATTTTGGCTAAAAAATTAAATTCGTCAGCAGCTACTTCAAAAGTAGGCTAGTAAGTATCAAGAATTATTAACTAAGATAAGAAAATTTAAACTTCTCCACGCACTTCGATCATTAAGTTCCTTTGACTTGACGCAGAACGTATACATTAACCCAAAAGTTTGACGGGCTCCTTGATTAAAACGAGGTCTTTTATGTAAGAAAGAAATATATAAGACATATTTATATTATATATAATATCTTCTACTGCTCTTTATTCTTTTCTCAAATTTCCGGGTGTCCTCAAGATAGCCAATTAATTTTATTTTTTATAGTTAAATAGTAAGGCCTGTCGTAACGGAGGAGCACAAGCGTGTGGCCGTAAGCTTGGCAGGTGGCTGAATCGATTCCCACTCGAAGAAATAAAATATTTCACATGTTCGTTTCTTCAATTTGGTAATAAGACAAAGCGCGGTGTTAAGTTTCGCTACTCAACACGCAATACGTCAAATTCGGCGGAGAATAAGAAACCGAAGTGTCTAAATGGGAATGGAGTATCTTAACACCAGTTTCCCAAGTCTATATACTATACTGCCGTGTCCGACGTGAAGTTAAGAAAGAAAGAAAATTTGCTACAGAATCAATAAAGATGTGACCTTAATTGGGAGCAAATATCAATTTATAAGTTGTAATATGTTGTTACGCTAATTGGGAAATATAATGTTATATTTATAATAAAATCATTATTTTTCACGTCTTTTAACACAATTTGAATGAATACTAAATTTTAATTTAAAAGCGCTATCAACTTAGCTTCACGCTGTATCCCGCACATGACGGGGTAGGCAGAGGGAACTTGGGAACCTAGTGTTAAGACACTCCGTTCCACATCCGTTTTCCACTTTCCGCCCAATTCGAGACTTTGTGCTGTCCAAGCTCTTTGACCAACTAAGCAGAATGTATTGGTCAGAGCGCTTGGATAGTTTCCATGAGGCGCGGATTCAAATCCTGCTACGTTAAAATTTTTGTATGCTTTTAAATTTAAATTTAGTATTTTCTTTCCTAGGTGTGGAATAACACTTTAAAAAGAAATAAAAAAAAATAAGCCAGATTAAAATATAGAATGTGTCATTACCGGATTACGATTAATATTTAATTTGTTTGTCATTTAAATTGTCTAAAAATGATGAAATTATTTTTTTTATTTAAGATGTAAAAAATATTTAAAAAAATCTATGGTTTTTGAAACAGTTTCTACACTGCACTTTCCGTGACCACAGACTAAAAATATAAATTATATTAATCCAGTTAAACAGATTAATTTAAAATAATATATACGCTTTTAAATATTGAACGATTTTATTCCCACAACAAATAGTTGTATATCTCTAATTTATCTCACAACTACTGTTAACCAAATAAGGCATTTAGAGGCAGCGCTTAGAATCGTAACTTACCCATTTACGTGACATACGGATAAGTAAAATGGTTGAATTAACATAAATTTTGTGGTGATGGTTGAATAAACATATATATATATATATATATATATATATATATATATATATATATATATATATATATATATATATATATATATGTATATATATATATATATATATATATATATACATATATATATATATATATATATATATATATATATATATATATATATATATATATATATATATATATATATATATATATATATATATATATATATATATAACTATATATATATATATATATATATATATATATATATATATATATATATATATATATATATATATATATATATATATATATATATATTTAAATTCAAATTTAATTAATTGATAAAATTTTCAAAATGTTTCCTTACTTAAGAAGAAAAAAAAACGTTTTAAATCAAATGTTCATAAAACTACCACCGGCAAGCAGAAGTCAGAGGGCAGTCATAACTAGGTTCCCGCTGTCCGCCCTGTTATATGTCAGAAAAAAAAACAAAGGAACCTCCACAACAGTGTGTACACTTTCGTATTTCTCATCCGAACATTTATAAGCGTTTGTACGAACGTCTCGGCGATTGACGTTTATTTTTTCACTTTGCCAGTTTTACGCGTTCAGATTAAGACGTTGTTTTTCTTTTTTTTTTTCTGTTAACATTTCAATATATTGGTTATCGATTCAGAGTCAATTTATGTTTATGTTGCTTTCCATTAGGCGTTCCAGTATTTTGGAGATATTTTCTTTAAGTTTTTTTTTTTTCTATTAGTTTGCTTGTTATTTTTAGTGTGCATCTTGAATTTAGGTTGATTTAGGTTGATTTTATATGTAATAGATATTATTTATAGTAATTTTTTTTTTTTTTCTTTTTTTTTTTTTTTTTTTCAGCTTCACGCTGTATCCCGCACTAGGCAGGGTAGGCAGAGGGAACGGAAGTGAAACCTAGTGTTAAGACACTCCGTTCCACTTCCGTTCCCCACTTTCCGCCGAATTTGAGGCATTGCGTGTTGAGTGGCGGAACTCAACGCCGCGCTTTGCCTTATTACCAGAGCGAAGAAATGAAATATTAAATATTTAAATTGAAAATATTAAATATTTCATTTCCTCGACTGAGGATCGAACCCAGAACCTGTCGGTTACAGTCACACTCTTGTGCCGCTGCGCCACGACAGGCCTCAAGTAATAGTAATTTTTCTTGTACTTTTTTTTTCAAAAGCTGTATTCACGCGGTATCTTGGACACAATAGGAAGACATTCTGTTCATCCAGTCTGAAGAGAGAAAACATTCAAGACAAAATCAAAATCTTTTTACTCCTTTTACGCTTCGCTGCAGTCGGATAAAAAGTTTGGTTATGGGCTCATAGACAAAATCCAAGATCACTAAAAATCCTGATTTCTGGTGAAAGGTGGAGAGTAAAAAGCTTTGACCCTGGGTTCCAATTCGAATATATTTATACGGGACAAGGCTGAAAGCTGGTTTAGGAGTTTGCATATAAAATATATCTTTCTTCAAACATTTTTGTCTCCACAAAATTTACATTTCAAGTGTTATTGCCCACTGTATGTAGGTTAATTCTATCACATTAGCATAATAGCTCGACCGAGCACCAAACTTGCGACCGTTACGACGACAAGCACTTTAAATACATCATAAATATTAAAACCTATACATATATTAAATGTTATTATATTAAATTTGATTTAATAGGCTTGAATTTCCATTTTTCTTCAATTTTTTTTTAACTATGTACGTAATTTTTCGACTTTCCAGCAGATGGTTTGTAAGTAATGGATACAACTTCACACCTGTGAAGTTAATTACCTTAAATAGAATTTCTATAAAATATTATAACAGCTGTAAAACCGAGGAACCTCGAGCTGGGGACCTGGGAACCTAGTATTAAGAAACGCCGTTCTCTTAAATATTATTACATTCTCCATTTTCTGCTGAATTTGAAACCCGTGTTTCCCTAATTATCAGAGAGAAGAACTGAAAATATTATTTTGTTCTTTTATTAATTAAATTTGAATTTAAATATATATATTATATATATATATATATATATATATATATATATATATATATATATATATATATATATATATATATATATATATATATATATATATATATATATATATATATATACATATATATATATATATATATATATATATATATATATATATATATATATATATATATATATATATATATATATATATATATAATATATATATTTAAATTCAAATTTAATTAATTGATAAAATTTTCAAAATGTTTCCTTACTTAAGAAGAAAAAAAACGTTTTAAATCAAATGTTCATAAAACTACCACCGGCAAGCAGAAGTCAGAGGGCAGTCATAACTAGGTTCCCGCTGTCCGCCCTGTTATATGTCAGAAAAAAAAAACAAAGGAACCTCCACAACAGTGTGTACACTTTCGTATTTCTCATCCGAACATTTATAAGCGTTTGTACGAACGTCTCGGCGATTGACGTTTATTTTTTCACTTTGCCAGTTTTACGCGTTCAGATTAAGACGTTGTTTTTCTTTTTTTTTTTCTGTTAACATTTCAATATATTGGTTATCGATTCAGAGTCAATTTATGTTTATGTTGATTTCCATTAGGCGTTCCAGTATTTTGGAGATATTTTCTTTTCTTTAATTTTTTTTTCTATTAGTTTGCTTGTTATTTTTAGTGTGCATCTTGAATTTAGGTTGATTTAGGTTGATTTTATATGTAATAGATATTATTTATAGTAATTTTTTTTTTTTTTCTTTTTTTTTTTTTTTTTTTCAGCTTCACGCTGTATCCCGCACTAGGCAGGGTAGGCAGAGGGAACGGAAGTGAAACCTAGTGTTAAGACACTCCGTTCCACTTCCGTTCCCCACTTTCCGCCGAATTTGAGGCATTGCGTGTTGAGTGGCGGAACTCAACGCCGCGCTTTGCCTTATTACCAGAGCGAAGAAATGAAATATTAAATATTTAAATTGAAAATATTAAATATTTCATTTCCTCGACTGAGGATCGAACCCAGAACCTGTCGGTTACAGTCACACTCTTGTGCCGCTGCGCCACGACAGGCCTCAAGTAATAGTAATTTTTCTTGTACTTTTTTTTTTAAAAGCTGTATTCACGCGGTATCTTGGACACAATAGGAAGACATTCTGTTCATCCAGTCTGAAGAGAGAAAACATTAAAGACAAAATCAAAATCTTTTTACTCCTTTTACGTTTCGCTGCAGTCGGATAAAAAGTTTGTTTAGGGACTCATAGACAAAATCCAAGATCACTACAAATCCTGGTTTCTAGTGAAAAATGGAGAGTAAAAAGCTTTGACCCTGGGTTCCAATTCGAATATATTTATACGGGACAAGGCTGAAAGCTGTTTTATGAGCTTACCTATAAAATATATCTTTCTTCAAACATTTTTGTCTCCACAAAATTTACATTTCAAGTGTTATTGCCCACTGTATGTAGGTTAATTCTATCACATTAGCATAATAGCTCGACCGAGCACCAAACTTGCGACCGTTACGACGACAAGCACTTTAAATACATCATAAATATTAAAACCTATACATATATTAAATGTTATTATATTAAATTTGATTTAATAGGCTTGAATTTCCATTTTTCTTCAATTTTTTTTTAACTATGTACGTAATTTGTCGACTTTCCAGCAGATGGTTTGTAAGTAATGGATACAACTTCACACCTGTGAAGTTAATTACCTTAAATAGAATTTCTATAAAATATTATAACAGCTGTAAAACCGAGGAACCTCGAGCTGGGGACCTGGGAACCTAGTATTAAGAAACGCCGTTCTCTTAAATATTATTACATTCTCCATTTTCTGCTGAATTTGAAACCCGTGTTTCCCTAATTATCAGAGAGAAGAACTGAAAATATTATTTTGTTCTTTTCCTCAAGTCTCAAGCCTCAAGGGAATCGAACTCACAACATGTCCATCCAACCAACATTTACGGATTTATCAAGTTAAATATTATAAAATGATATAACATTTAGTTTTTATGTATATCTGTATGGTATATTGTAGTTTCTTGTGTTAAGGCCTTTTGGTGCAGTGGTACAAGATCTGAATGGTACGTGATTGTAGTAGCAGGTCTACTCTACTATAGGTTTCTGAGTATAACGCGTTAAACCAAATTAACTCTTTTTTTGTTACTTTAAGAATACCAGAAAGCATTTTCATTAATTTTTTTTCTCAGTTTAGAAATAATACTAAGATCTTCATGATTTTTGTTTCATCCTGAAAGATATTCCGAAGAAACTGGAGCGTCTTGTCACATACTATGTATGTAAATTGCAAGGCTCTTTAAGGCGAACACTATTGCCATGTACCAAGATTTAATGTGTAGAAGTAATTAAGCTCGCTCACCCATCACGTCAATATACTACAACTACAACTAAAACGTTGTAGGAAGCAATATAGTAGGTAATGATAATTCTCTCTTGTAGTACGCTGTAGTCTAGAAGTGTTTATACTTCTATGAAATTGAAATTTGCTGCGTTAATTAAGTTATGGAGCTCTGTATATTATATTACTGTGTTATATGAAAACTAGTTATTGAATGTGCATTGTGGAAGTGAATTGTGGGTAACGTAAGTGATTTAATGGGAACGGAGTGTTTTAACACTAGGTTACCAGATCAGTTCTGTCTTCTTTGCCATGTGCGGGTTATCTCTCTCAAAAGAGCCAAAAGGAGATAATTTATATACAAAAATTGTGAAAAAGCGTCTTGCCGCGTTACCAGGGCGAGGTAATGACAATACAGATTTTTTTTCCATGATTAGGAATCAAACCCACAAGCGTTACGTTTACAGCCAAAAGCTTGTGCTCCAGTGCCACGACAGGTCTTAATTATATACTTTTTTATAAGTAATTGATAAGTAAGCTTAGAATAGAAAACCATCATCATATTATTATTATATTATCGCTTTCACTTTGAAACGTTGGGTTATTTTTATATCAAGCCAGTAGAGTCGTTCTAGGACAGAAGATTTTTAATACAATAATTGTGAGTTCAATTCCTAGTAGGAATCAACTATTCATATTCCTGTGCTCTGGTGAAACAAAATGCGGCGTTAAGATCCGCTATTGACCTGCAATATTTAAATAAAGGACACAGTCTTGAAATTATTTCTAAGAACAACTTAATAGTTATCATAAAGTTTTTACATGATAATTTTTTTTCCAGCTTCACGCTGTATTCCGCACATGGTCGAGTAGGCTGAGGGAACTTGGGAACCTAATATTGAGACACTCAGTACCGTTCTTATCTCTTCCGTCAAAAATATTATTCTCACAACTAACACTATCACGTAACGGAACATAAAATCAGAAAAACCCATTAAAAAAACATCGTGACAAGAAAAATTGTCGAAAACGTCAAATAAAAACATACTCTTTAATTATGTTAATGTCGTTATTTAAATGCAATATTTAATCGATGGAAGTGATTGATACAGCGTTATATCGCTTTGGAGCTCGACTGTTGGTCGAGAAACTATCAATTATTATAATTTGAATGCTCTGAACGAGTTTTTTTTTAATAGGAAATGATGTATGGAGTCCCTTAATAATTAATTGTGATTTTGTTTAATATTTGATTTGGAGAGTGAACATGGAACCTTCACCTATTCTTTCGTATAAGGCAAAGATAGGCTAATGTTAAAGTGTTTCGTCTGTTTAGTATGGCGGAACTCAACGCCGCATTTGAGATACGGATACTGTAATGTATTTATTAAACACGCATAGTTATTACTATAGCTAAGTTAAAGTTAAGACACATTCTGTTCCCTACTTCCCATTCCACGTTATTTCACTATGTATCCTTAAACTTAAACTTGGTAACCTAGTATTAAGACTCTCCGTTCCCATGAAGACACTATCATTACCCGTTTTTCACTGAAGTAATTAAGAAGGTTGATGTGTTAAAAGGCAAAACTTAACGCGCTATTTAGACGGCGAACGGGCGTACGGGTCACCTGATGGTAAGTGATCACCGTCGCCACGGCCCCGTGTAACTCTAGAGGAGCTACAGGAGCGTTGCCGTCTTTTAATGTGGATGGGCACCGGGGCCCGGCATTACCTAATGCGAAACGCAGTGGCCAAAGCCACTACTTAACGCCGGTCTTAAATGCCGGGGGTGGTAATAATCCGGTCGAGTCTGCCCATTCATGTTGCCATTGCTGGCAACGTGAATCTACCACACGCACTTTAGTCGCCTCTTACGACACCATCAGTACCAGGGTGATCCTATTCTGAGCCGGATTCACAGGGCAGAAACTGTCGTGTCACTTGCCTTGTTACCAAAGCAAAGAAATTAAAATATTAAATATTTCGTTACTCGAGGATCGAACCTGTTTACCACTGTACTACGATGGCTTCAAATACTATTATTACACAATACAAAATGTAGTTTTAACAAATTAGCTACTGTGTATGAAGGCTAATAAATTATTATACATGTTAAATTAGAATTTAATAGAAGATTTCGTATCGGAAGGCTGATTGGTTTCGATTATGTGAGAATTTATTACTGTGAACTAAAACAAGATGGAAATTAATTACGAAATTTCGCTAACAACTTTGAAGCTTTTTTGTTAGCTTAATAGTTTTTGGTAGTGTTGTTTTTTTATAATACTTTATATACACAAATATCTGCTGGACGTTGTATACCGCATATAGCTGAGTAGGCAGAGGGAACTTGGGAACCTGGTGTTAAGATATTTCAGCCCCCAATTTTAAATACAGCCACCTTCGTTATTTTTTTAAAATGATGCCTTAATTCAGTTGATTTTTAAACGCTGTATCTCGCTTTTAGTGGTACGCAGAGGACACTATGTATCAAGGCCAAGGCGGAACTTAACCCCGCGTTTGTTTTGTTATCAGAGCGAAAATAATTTATTCCACAAAATTGCGTGTTGAAGTCACAACGGCGAATATTCTCTTTTTTTTTATACTTTTTAACACGCTTTTATTAGCTTGGGTTGTATGTATGTACATACATACATACATATAACCCAAGCTAATAAAAGGATCCCACAGGAACCCATCTCGAGGACCCAAGCTAATAATGGAATCTTTGAGCATGGTTTTCAGCAATTTCCAGAAGTCGGATTAATTTGAAAATTTTGCATACCTATCAAGGATCTATAACAATGCAATAATATGAAAACATTTTCCCATTGTCATTAATATGAGAAACGTCAGAATTAATAAATTCTCATCAGGATCCTTCTATCTCTCTTTTTTTTGTAATTTTTTTTAGCTTCACGCTGCTGTTTCCTGCACGAGGCAGGGTAGGCAGAGGGAACACGGGAACCTAGTGTTAAGACACTCCGTTCCACTTCCGTTCCCCACTTTCCGCCGAATTTGACCTGAGCATTGCGTTTGACCTGAGCATACTAAAAACACCTAAACAAAATAAAAAGGGAGAAAATAAATAATAGTTTAAAATACTAAACGTGTTTTTTTAGTTTTTTAAACTATTCAATTTATTATATATAAATATCCACTCGAGTGAATTAAACCTGAAAACATCTGTATAATGTTCCACATAAAATACTACTAAAAATAACTCACTCACTCAGTTTCCCGCTGTATCCCGCACATGGCAGGGTAGGCAGAGGAAATTTTGGAACTTAGTGTTATGATACTCCGTTCCAATTCCGTTCTCCGCTTTCCGCCGAATTTTGAGGCACAGCGTGTTGAGTGGCGGAACTCAACGCCGCGTTTTGCCTTGTACCAGAGCGAAGAAATGAAAATATTAATTGAAAATATTTTATTTAAATTGAAAATATTTTTTATTTCATTTTCTCGAGTGGGGATCGAATCCGCAACCCGTCAGTTACAGTTACAAGTTTGCGCCGCTGCGCCACAACAGGCTTCAAATTATTAAAAATCTTAAAAATAAGTATTATTTATATTGGCAAAATAAAACTAAAAGTACTTATTTTTAACCGGTGTAGTTTGAGTTGTGCCAATGTTAAGCTTTGTTACTATATTTTTTAAACGAGCAAAAAGTGATTGAGACAATGCCATTAAATTACTTGCCCAAGTCTAATAAATAATTCAATTACTTGCCCAAGTCTAATAAATAATTGAATAAATAATTAATCTAAATAAATAATTGAAATTGCGGCGTTAGGTTACGCCACCGAACACGCAATACCGAAAAATAGGCTTTCATTTCAACCTAATGGAAACAGAGTGTTCTAACACTAGGTTCCCATGTTCCCTAACCTCACCTAACCTAAAATAAGCAGTCAAGTGCGGGATACAACGTGAAAAAAAAAAAAAACATATTCAGTACAACGTTAGTTAACACGCCTCGTCTAAACTTTTACAATTATACAAACCATCAATATAAAGTAGGGTGAAGGGTAAACAACCCAAATGTTATTACTTTAGGACTGTTATCTGTGGAAAGTTTGAAAATTCAATTTATTTTGCTGTCTCTACTTATTTCCATGGTGTGTTGACTTGAATAATGAGCGGTCACTGTATCTTTTTCATTAGTTTTGTTGAAAAAAAAAAATACATTTTTTAACTTTTCTTGTAACAGATGCGAAAGGAACCTATTGTAACCTAACGTACACTCTATTCTTCAGTTACCGTCTAGTTTTCGAGACTTTATGGTAACATTCTACACCGTGCTTTTTATAAGAAAATCATTCAAATATAATGGAATCATTCTTTTTTTTTCTTTAAAGGCATCGTGATACAGAGATTTAAAAGTGCGACAGTAAACGCTACTGGTTGCAAGTTCGATTCCTACTAGGAACAATATATTGATGTTAATACAAGCTGAAATACTTAAACTTTTTATTTAATTTGTCAATTTGTAGCCTGTTCCCCTTCTTAGGGTCTTCTGGTTAGGTTCCCAAGATACTTGTGTACCATGTGCGTTAAGCTAACGACTGGAAAAAGTCCCATATAAGTCATATCCATAAAAGTTCTTTCACTTAACTCCGATATATTTAAGTTAAACAGAGTTACGTTGTTTATTTTTACGATATTCATATCATGTTAAAGAATATTATACAAAACTTTAGCTATTTCAGTAAGCGATGAACGAGAGCGTAAAACCGAAACGGGTCAGGTTATAGTGTAAACATTTGAATATTCCTAGCGCCTAGTGTTGATCGTTCATTTTAGCTTAAATTTCATATTGATATAGGCAAAAACAATACCATAATACGAGGACAATCGTGGCGCTGGAGCACGCGTCCGACATTAAATGCGATAGGTTATGTATTTTATTCATTTATATTTTAATTTCAGTCTGCTAAAAAGGCAAAAACGCAGCGTTGAGTTGCGCCTCAACAAGCAATGCGTCACATAGGCATGTTTGACGGAAAGAGGGGTAAAGAAGTATCTAAGTGGGAACGAAACATAGATACTTCCCTACTTCCTTCTTGAAATTAGGTTCCCTGATTTCCCTTACCAATAGTGCTGTTGGCGGAAAACAGCTAAAAATATAAATATAAATATCAGATACAAAAACATCACATATTGTATTAAATAATTTAAGAACCATATCGAACACACTGGAAGACCATGTAAAAATCCAAATTATCACTGACAAAAAGAGAAACAGTTTTTTTTTGACTGATTGAGAATTGAACCTGATTACAGAAAGACGCCATGCTTCTTGGATACGTTGCACTCATAACTTATAATTAAAAATAAAAATGTAACTGATAACTGTTAGATCATAGTATATATATCAGTAAATAACTAATTTTAGAAATGGCAACTTATTTAAATGCAGTTTTGACTACTATAAATACGATCAATTTTTAATTTTTTTCATATATAAAGTCAGTAAATGAAGAAGAGATTCATCAATTATAAAATATACACATTTAAAAATTTATACATGAGACCTGTCGTGCCGCAGCGGCACTAGAGTGTGACGGTAACTGACAGGTTCTGGGTTCGATCTCCAGTCGAGGAAATGATATATTTAATATTTTCAATTTAAATATTTAATGTTTCATTTCTTCGCTCTGGTAATAAGGCAAAGCGCGGCATTGAGTTCCGCCACTTAACACGCAATGCCTGCCAAATTCAGCGGAAAGTGAGGAACGGAGTGTCTTAACACTAGGTTCCCGGATTCCCTCTGCCTACCCTGCCTCGTGCGGGATACAGTGTGAAGCTAAAAAAAAAAACAAAAAATAAATAAATAATTATACAATTTTTTTTCAGCTTCACGCTGTATCCCTTAGATGGCAGGGTAGGCAGAGGGAACTTAGGAACCTAATGTTAAATCACCCGCCCCAAACTGATTTTGACTCATTGCGTGTTGAGCGTGAACTCAACGGCGAGATTGGTCTATGGTATACATACATATGTACTACATGTATATATTCATACATCACACAACTGTACTCGTGCTCTCGACTGAGCAACGTCAAAACTTTTACAATTACATTAAACGATAAAAGGCATAACGTAACGGCGTAAAGGGACGGGTCAAGGATAAATACTAAATACTAAAGCACCGAACTCCAGAGGCTGTTAAGAGGGAATTTGACGAATGAAAAAATATATTTCGTTGAAATATGTATGTGAAATGTTTATTGAAAAGAAAAAGTTAGGTGAATATATCCTTCTGTAAGATTTGGTAGGAAGATAAACCGCGGCGTTAAGTACCGCTACTTACACAACAAGGTAACAAGGCAAACAATGTAACAAGGCGAAGTGCTGCGTTGAGTTTTGTCACTCAACAAACAATGCCTGGAGTTCCGCATAAAGCGGGGAATAGAACGGAGTGTCTTCACACTAAGTTCCCAATTTCCTTCAGCCTATTCTGCCATGTGCTTGCCAGGATATAGCGTGTAGCGTGTAGTTTCTGGTATCCTTTTCTCCATCGGGTTATTCAGTACTAAAAAGTGCTCGCTATAGTAAGATTTAGTGCAAGACCTTCTTTTATATTCATGTTTTATGCTTAAATAAAGCTTGAATGTTTGAAAATCTATCTGTAGTGATTGGATGTTACTTTGTTTTATTTTAATCTTGATATATATAATCGAATGTAGATGTTATTAATGTATGAAATTACTTATGCATAAATAGTATTCTTAATGTGAACGGGAGGTTTGTAAACTAGGTTCCCATGTTCCTTCTGTCTACTGGGTCTTCCCGCTGTATCCCGCACATGGCAGGGTAGGCAGAGGGAACTTGGGAACTTAGTGTTAAGATAAGAATGAAGCCAGTCTCTTCCGTTCCCTACTTTCCGCCGGAATTGAGGCATTGCGTTCGAAACTCAACGCCGCGTTTTGCCTTGTACCATGAAAACGATAAATATTTAAATTGAAAACATTAAATATTTCATTTCCTCAAGAAGGCTTCGAATCCACAACCTGTCGTTTACAGTCACACGCTTGTGCCGCTGCGCCACGACAGGTCTTACCAAAAATAAATCTGTATAATTCACCAATAAAAACTACAACATTACAATTTTTAATCTCTTTTGCCCTTTAATCTGTAAACATTATACTTTCTACGACAAATTAATTTAATAAATTGCTTCGAACATGCGCTTTAGTTCGCATAAAGCTTTCCTATCATTCAATTGAATAACTACTCTAAGTTAACGAAAATAGAGTCCAATTTCCATTACAAACAGCGTGTTAAGTTTAGATAAGCAAATGAAATATTAGTTGAATCTGTTTCTTAATTAATACAAAAGTCAATTTTATATATGTTTATATACGGTCTTACATCAATCAGATAAGCTATGATGTCATTATATATGTTGTTATTTGGTAATACTTGCACTAGTGCATTTTATATAAGAAACGATTTTTTTAGCTTCACGCTGTATCCCGCACGAGGCAGGGTA
This sequence comes from Eueides isabella, assembly GCA_019049475.1. Classification (NCBI taxonomy): domain Eukaryota; kingdom Metazoa; phylum Arthropoda; class Insecta; order Lepidoptera; family Nymphalidae; genus Eueides; species Eueides isabella. The sequence goes on from CM032404.1 coordinate 1,217,323, forward strand.
GGCAGAGGGAACCCGGGATCCTAGTGTTCAGACACTCCGTTCCACTTCTGTTTCCCACTTTCCGCCGAATTTGAGGCACGTGTTGAGTGGCGGAACTCAACGCCGCGCTTTGCCTTATTACCAGAGCGAAGAAATGAAATATTAAATATTTAAATTGAAAATATTAAATGTTTCATTTCCTCGACCGGAGATCGAACCCAGAACCTGTCGGTTACAGTCACACGCTTGTGCCGCTGCGCCACGACAGGCCTCAAGAAGTGTTTTTTTTTAATTATTTTTTTAGGTCGGCTCGATAAATTACCACCTAATTAATGCTAAATGCTTGTAGTTCTTAAGCTCATGATCCGATTTTATTAAAAAAGAGCTTTTTGGCGCCAAAAAATGAACCACGTGATTAGAGATCGAAATTTACAAATATAATGTTTACAGTAAATTTCTATAAAATTCAACCATTTAATATACAAAATAGTAATTATATTTACAAAGTAGTCTAAAAATGCTTCTTTATAATAAAAATTGGTCAAGTGTGAATTGGATTTTCTAATTAACGGTTCCATACCAAGCTTCCATTTCTTTACGAACTAGGATTCCGGCTTAGAATAGGTTCACTCTGGTACTGATAGTGTCGTAAGAGGCGACTAAAGTACGCGTGGCAGAGTCACGTTGTCAGCAATGACAGCATGGGCAGACTCGGCCGGATTATTACCACCCCCGGCATTTAAAACCGGCGTTAAGTAGCGGCTTCGGCCACTGAGTTTCGCATTAGGTAATGCCGGGCCCCGGTGCCCATCCACTTTAAGGACCGGCAGCGCTCCTGTAGCTCCTCTGGTGCTACACGAAGCCGTGGGCTACGTTGATTACTTACCATCAGGTGACCCGTACACTCGCCGTCGTCGTACATTTGCCGTGTCTTATCCATAAAAAAAATGTGCAAACTATAAATGTTGACAATCTCAAAGTTGCGGACGTATGTACCTAGTAATAGTTTTTATTTGTGATGTAAATGTTTTGTCTAACTTTACGCTGTATCCTGCACATAACAAAGTAGGCAGAGGTAGCTTCCCAGTGTTAAGACACTCCGTTCCATTTCCATTTCCCACTTTCCGCCAAATTTGAGGCATCGCGTGGTGTTGAGTAGCGGAACTTTGTCTTGATATCAGAGCGAAGAAAATAAAAATACTAAATATTTTATTTGAAAATATTAAATATTTTATTTCCTCGATTGGGGATGGAATTCACCACCTATCGTTTACAGTCACACGCCTGTGCCGCTGCGCCACGACAGACCTCATAAAAATGTTTGATATAAATGTTCATTTTAGGATTTTTGGCTATTCTTATTGTCAGTTATTCTTGCCAAATTTCATAAATCTATAGATTATAGTTATAAATTTAGAAAGTTTAAATGTACGCGAATTTTCTCTTCTTTTTGTGTATAATTTACTACAAATATAAGTTTGTAACGAGATTTTTCTATGATATCTAGAAAAAGTAGCTTTTGAAAATTTTTCTCTTATTTTTCGTGCCAAATTTTATAACTATAGGTCAGTACTAAGTACTATATACGATTATGATATATGATTAAGAGTACGCAGAATTTTATATAAAACGTAGCATCTGGAATGTGCAAACTAGAAGCTGGATTATTTCCTTGTTTCAAATGACTGAATATTTAATACCAATATATATGTAAGAACCATACAAAACAAGAATTATCAAAATTTATCCAAAATTTCTTCGGAAATGACCATACATTTGAATTGATAATTTCCCTATTTGCAGTTGGTTGAAAAAAAAACGAATAGACCCTAAGCCGCTAACCAAACGAATATTAAAAATGTTTATCGCCTCACCAGCTTTTCTATTGGTCGATTAGCGACATCGTCTATCAATTTGCCACAAATTTATATTAAAATTTAATGAATACATCAGCATATTATCACGTATAATGTATTTCCTATGATGTATAGGTGGGGACTGTGGTTGTAAAGTTTCATAATGTTTTATTTATTGCTCGAAAAAAACCCATGTTGAAATTTTTGACTTGTTTTTTGTGTAAAATCGGTATGAGAAAATTTTAAAGTAGGTGAAGTTGAGGTAGGCAAAGCAAGGCTTTCAATTTCTCCATTCAACACAATACCTCAAATTTGGCAGCACGTGGATTATGCCAGTGTCTTATTGGGGACTGGATTTCTTAAAACTACGTGTAGAATACAACGTATAGTTAAAAATATATTTATTATTTATATAGTTAGGTGTCTTTTTGTTTGACATTTTAGAAAAGTTTCTTATAATGCTTTTTAGGCTTTGGAGTTTCGTTCTATTTCGTAAGATCTGGAGCACACATGAGTTGAGTGATAGAAATTAGGGCGGTCACATAGAAATATTATAATATATATAACATTTCTAGCTTTCCAATACTTGACTCCGGATTTGGGAACCTATTGCAAAGACTCTTTGATTTCAAGATTTCATTTAAGATAGATAGAGAAGATACTTCCGTTCCTAACTTTCCGTATTTGAGACATTGCGTGTTGGTAGCCCAACTCCGCTCTTTTCCTTTTTACCAGACCATTACGTGTATATCGTATGAATCATAAATACATAAAATATAACATATTATTAAAAACAAAATAACTTTACAATCATTTGAAGAAGTTTGAGGCAAAATCGGAAAATTACAATCTATTTGGTCCGATACGCTTTGATCCTTTCAATAAAGTTTATTATTATCTGACCGTTGGTACATACATTCGTGTAACCGTGGGTGGTGTGTGACGTGTGATCGTAAAATACGCAATTTGTCAAAGAGGACATCAAATATATAATTCAAACCGATCTGGTGAGTCCAGTTTGATACATATGGATTGGATTTTTAGTTAAACTATTGGTTGTTAATAGAGAAGCTTAATGCTCTTTCGCTTATAACAGAGTAGGATCTATATTAGTAATATTAATTTAGAAGTCCTTTTTTATTGTCGTAGAGCAGGGATACAAGTGAGTGAGGGTAAACTCGATGAGTTGCTTACTTAGCTTCACGCTATATCCCTAGCGGGGTAGGCAGAGAGGACGGAGCGCCAAACGCTACGGTCTCGCCATACCTCTTTCGCCTCGTCCACTGTCATCAACCTCTTCATACATGCTCTCCGGGGGTCCTCATACTTATTATGTGACCTTTCTCCAGTATCATCCATACTTTGTTTTCGAAGGTCTACTGAGGTCTCCCCCTCCCCGAACCCTCCCCCTCCCTCTTTACAACTCTCCCTCTAGCAAAGGTGTGGGTTCGATACCCAGTCAGAGGTTTAAAATATTTAATATTTACATTTTTTCTGGTCGTGCATACGCCTGTACGTCACTTGCATTCGTTTTCTTTTTAAACCTTCTAATTTATGGCCTTGTATAGATATTCACACGTCCAAGGGACAGCCGCCCGCTGCGAGATAAAAGATCCAATAAAATTCGCCGATTGTATTTTAATCGGTCCTTTTAAAAACACTTTAGATAATAACATGTTAATTTTTTATCGTATTGAAATACAATGCAAATGATACATTGTACAAATGAAACCTGTCGCTTGAATAATATTATGATATCTAATTCGAAGCCTTTGGCCTGAGGCGTGGATAAGCTCAAGGGTGTGATTGCTTTTTTATTTTAATTTCTTCGCATTAGTAATACGGCAAAGCGCGGCGTTGAGTTACGCATCAACACGCAAAGCCTCAAATTTGGCGAAAAATGGCGAATGGAAGTTATAAAGTTACCTCTTTCCACTCTGCCAACGTGTAAACCAGAATCTAGTATGGTTTTCGAACTGTCTGATTGTTTTTGGAGTTTATATTTTTATTTTTTAATTATTCTTTTGGGCTCTGTTTCACTAATTAATTTCACTGATAGACTTTTTCTTACGACGTCTCACACTGCGATCAGTGCAATCAGACAATTACCAGTTACAATTTTGTTATATGTATGCATAGATAATATAGATAGGTTCACTAGGTTCCCGGGTTCCCTCTGCCTACCCTGCCTCGTGCGGGATACAGCGTGAAGCTGAAAAAAAAAAGATAATATAGATAAAAGAGTTTATTTAGTCCCGGGAACTGTAGGCGATCTATGCTTCTTTAATTGTAGAAAAACTCTAAATATTTAATTTGATCATAATTATTTAATTAAAAACGTACTTTATATACAATATACATTTGACTTTACACGTTACATGTTGTGGATTCGATACCCACACGAGGAAAAATAATTAAAATATTAATATTTTCAATTTAAATATTTAGTGTTTTAATTTTTTCGCACTGATAACAAGGCAAGGTGTGACTCTAAGCTCTGCTAATCAGCACGCAATGTCTCAATTTCAGCGAAAAATGGCAAATGGAAGGGAAATGGAGTATCTTAACACTAGGTTGCCAATTTCCCTTGGCTTACCCTGCCGCGGGATTGAGCGTGAAGCAGAGTGAGAGAGAATTTTTTAGTTCACTTTCCCATCTACATTATTATATAACATTGACTTGTTCAAGTTTACACAAACATTTCTTTATGTATAGGTCGTTTCTTATTTTTCATAAATTTTTTTTAGACAATTTTCCCGTTCTATTCTGCCAACAAATTGAACTTACAACCGTAGCGTTGTACCGCTGCGCCATCATCGTCTTTCCTTCTTTTATTTAATCAATTGTATTTGTTTCAGGTAAATTTGCACTCAGTAAAATATACGTCTGATTTTACATATCTTCGAAACAGGTAATTTATATAAATAATAATATGTTCATAATATTATTTAATTTGTACGAACACATTCAAATATTTATTTTGTTAAACAATAAATGTATTGATCTCTTATAAAGAAAATGGTTAATTATTTTAATAGTATTTTATGAGGCCTGTCGTAGCGCAGCGGCTCAAGCGTGTTACTGTAACCGACATGTTGTGAGTTCGATCCCCACTAGAGGAAATGAAATATTTAATATTTTTAATTTAAATATTTAATGTTTTCATTTCTATGCTCTGGTACAAGGCAACGCGCAATGCCTCAAATTCGGCGGAAAGTGGGAAACGGAAGTGGAACGAAGTGTCTTATCACTAGGTTCCCACGTTCCCTTTGCCTTCCATAGCCATGTGCGGGATACAGCGTGAAGCTGAGTAGTATTGTTATAAAGAAGATATCCGTCGCAGCGCAGTGGCATCACTCAACGGTTGTGGTTAGAATCATACACGGAAAGAAATTATTTAGACACAGCGTTGAGTTGCGCCACTGAACACACTATACCTTCGTCGGCGGAACGTAAGAAGCCGAGCATTTCCTCTTCCTATTTAGCTTTTTATTCCTAAGTACCTTCATTTTTACTTTAAATAAGGGTAGAGTAATTAATAACTATTGAATTTCACAGAATATCTCTTGCAGGTTGATAACAGTAGTACTTCATTAAATTAATAAAGAACTATCTCGCAAAGACTCCAACCAGTGTACCTTAGGAACCATACTCGAGGAATCACATCCCATATTTCAACTGCCTATTTCCGGTAGTGACGTCTGAGCGTTGTCTCTCAGTTATTTAGTAATAGAAGTCTTTTAAACGTCTAGGTATTTATTTACAGCTTTACACTGTATAAAGAACATAGCAGGGTAAGCACAAGGAACTTGGGAACCTAACCTTAAGACTAACTGTTGCCATTAAAGTACTTCCGTTCTTCATTTATGGCGTAACGCAATGACGCGCTTTTTCTCATTACAAAAGTGAAAAAAAATATATATATTTATAAAAATATATATATTTTATTTACTCGACTGGTGATCGAACCTATAACGTTTACAGTCTTACTCTTGTCCCCAAACGCTAAGAATAGCTCCCTAAAAATATATATTCGACTCTACTCAGCTTCACGCTGTAATCCGCATATAGCAGTGTAGCCAGAGGGAACTTGGGAACCTAGTGTCCATTCCACTTCCATTCCCCACTTTCCACCGTGTTTGAGGCATTGCGTGTTGAGTGGCGGAAATCAACGCCGCGTTTTGGCTTTTTACCAGAGCTAGGAAATGAAAACATTAAATGTTTAAATTGAATGCATTAAATATTTAACTTCTTCGAGTGGGAATCGAACCCACAACCTGTTGGTTACAGTCACACCCCTGTGCCGCTGCGCCACGACAGGCCTATTATTTTATATCATTTGTAAATATTAAATATCTCATTTGAAACGGCGACCCATAACTTGTCGTTTACAGTCACGCGTTTGTGCCACTGCGCCACGTCAGGCAGGGCTCAATAAAATATATAAATTACCGAAATAAACCTTGACTATCTGAAACTACGAAACCGTTTGCCCTTTAAACCTTATAAAAATGTTAATTTAACGACCACAATTAAGACAATTTTAATATATTTTAAAATACATATATAGCAAATTAATTAATTGCTATCAATTGATTAGTTACACTTTAAATACGCATATTAATGTGGTTAGACGTTATAGTGTCGTAGTTGCGATAAGCTTTAAAGAAAGCGATGGTATTACATTTGAGTCCCATTTGGGAAAGAATTTACGTCTAAAGTATTTAGGTTGCTTTCTTTACGTTAAATATAAAAGCTGATCATCAGCTAGGTCGTCTATTTTACAAGGGACTAAATCAACAAACAAGCGAGGAAAATGAAAAATATTAAATATTTTTATATCATCGAGCCTGGAGGAGGGCTGTCATGGTGTAGCGGCACAAGCGTGTGTCTGTAAGCGACAGATTGTGGGTTCGATTCCCACCCGAGGAAATGAAATATTTAATATTTTCAAATAAAATATTTAATGTTTCCATTTCTTCGCTCTGGTAACAAGCTAAGGCGCGGCGTTTAGTTCCGCTACTCAACACTCAATATCTCAAATTTGGCAGGAAGTGGGGAACGTAAGTGAAACGGACTGTCTTAACACCAGGTTCCCAAGTTCCCCCCGCCTAACCTTCCATGTGCGGGATACAGCGTGAAGGTAAGAAAGAATTTTATTGAGGATCGAACCCACAACCTGGCACGCTTACAACCACACGACCCTACGCTTCGACAAACCTCATACATAACTATCAAAATTTTCATCTAATATCCGATAAAAAACATATAAGTTAATTTTTAATAACAAAATGTTAACCAGAAAGTTGAAAAGCGGAGGCTAATTTTCATCTATTTTCGAATTGCCTTGAAGATTTTAATTAAAAATCTCGATAGTTCCATGCTGCCTGCTGTTGTTAGGTTAGTTTTGTTTCCCGTCTTTTCTTTAATCTTTATAGAAGAATTTGAAATTTTAAAATACAATACGCTGTAGCTTTATAATAATTAAGCTATAAAATTTTCATATTGAGGATAACTATGAACAATTTTATAGTTGATTGAATTTTGTATTTTTTTTTATGGAAAAGAGGGAAAACGAGCGTACGGGTCACTTGGTGGTAAGTGATCACCGTCGCCCACGGCACGGAGTAACTCCAGAGGAGCTACAGGAGCGTTGCCGTCCTTTAAGGTGGAAGGGCACCGGGGCCCGGCATTACCTAATGCGAAACGCAGTGGCCAAAGCCACTACTTAACGCCGGTCTTAAATGCCGGGGGTGGTCGAGTCTACCCATGCGTGTTGCCATTACCGGCAACGTGACTCTACCACACGCAAAAAAAGAAGACGGCGCAACGGCATAGAGCCTAACTGATCAATTGTCAGCCGAACTAATGATTTTTTATCATTTCCTCGCTAAGTAAGCAAGATAAACTGTGGCGTTTAGTTCTGCCACTAATAACTTAATGTCTCAAAAATTTGGTAAAGATTGGGAGAAAGTGGTTTTAGCTCTAGGTTTTCATTTTTTTCTCTTACTCTATTAACTATGAAATACAGATTTAAGTTAAAAAATCACGTCAAAATGGTCTTCTTACAAGCTATCGAGGCCGTAGGGACTACAGAAGAAGATCTGAGGAACTTTAAAAGCTAAGTGGTTCATAGTTGACTCGATACCAAAATGTCATAGACGAACGATGAGCTTTATAGTACTGTAAGGTACATTTGCTTTGCGCATCAGCGTACTGAGAAAGATAATAATTAAATGATTACATTATAAATGCTATCCTAACTTAATCAAAAAAAGTTTTTTTGTTACATAATGTGTTGAAGTTAGTGTTAATACCCTCCGCCTCTCTCTCCATTTTCCGCTGAATTTGAGGCATTGTGTGCTTAATTAACTTACGGCGCTCTTAGCCTACTTTTGATTCCCATTTGGGCCATTCATTACTACGTTTTGTATTTCCCTTTCGGTCACTCGACCAGCAACATTTTGATTTTGGGAGCTGCGTGAAGAACGAAGGGTCTAGGCACCAGGTGCTCTATACTTATCCTACTAAATACGGGATAAAGCGTGAAACAGAAGGGAAACGTTTCACTTTTTGCTACTTGCTGTTTTCTTGTAATAGTTTTGGTTCAGTTCCAGGTCAGCTCAATAGCTATTGAGTTTTTCTATTAAACAAATGTCAGTGTGAAGTTAGAAAATTGGCGACTATTCCGTCTAAAATGGCATTGTGCCAAGTTTTAAGGCATCACGTTCCTTTTCTGTGTTTGGTTTCTCTCTAGAGATAAAGTATCAAAGTGATAGAGCTATATAACATCTTCATATATATGCACGCACCTATTACGGTCTTTTGCAGCTTAGATCCTGAACCCATAGGCAGCGGGAACTCAGGAATCTAGTGTCAAGACACTCCGTTCCGTTCACCGCTTGCAGCCGAAATCTAGGAATTACATGTTGAATGGCACAATTTTTTTATTTTTTGATACTGTTTACGATAAACATTTTAATATTGTATATTTTTTCTGCAATATCATTTAGATATTAGCTCCTTTACATACACACGTCATATACAGTACAAAACGAAAATAAGAACATTTTAAATAATTCTAAATGTAAACATAAATATAATAAGATAATAAAGAAAGTACTTTAACGTTTCTTTATACAAAAAGGAGCTAAATTAAAACCTACGTAAAAGCTTTCTATTAAAACTTTTATTTCTCGTTAAATTGTAAATTACGTGTGTTCAAACAGGATACCCGCTGTGATATCTATAATTATATTAAACGTACATACATAAGTTTCAATTATAATGGTATGTAACGAAAGATACTAAGCAGGAGGTCTTAGCCCACACGGTTTTTAAGAATCCTTAGTTTTTTTTAGATTTTCTGTACATTGTAAGGGAGGCAGACGGAACCTATTCCGATAGTCCCCCTTCCCCTTGTTTATATATATATATATATATATATATATATATATATATATATATATATATATATATATATATATATATATATATATATATATATATATATATATATATATATATATATATATATATATATATATATATATATATATGTATATATATATATATACATATATATATATATATATATATATATATATATATATATATATATATATATATATACATATATATATATATATATATATATATATATATATATATATATATATATATATATATATATATATATATATATATATTATTGTATCTATATTAGCTACTAGCTATATTAGTTGTTGCTGGATTTAGCTCAAGTTAATATAGCCTTATAAAACCCTTTTTTTCTTACCAAGAATAGTCTTTGTCTTAGCCTGTAGTCAATTTAAGTGTTATAGAAAAAATCTATTGAAGATCCACTATTACTTTTTTCTTTATATTTTTAGCTCTTAAGAGCTACAGTTAACTGTATGGCACGGTAGGCAGAGGGAACTTGGGAACCTAGAGGTAAGACACACCATTCCACTTAATGTTTCTATTAGAATTTGAAGCATGGCGGGTTAAGTAGATATGTACCATGCAACATCTTGAGAGGGCACAACATCGTGCTTTGTATTAATATCAGATTGATAAAAATGTCACATGTTTCATTTCATCGAAAGGGGATCGAATTTACAATCAGTCGTATTTACAGGTCTAATTTATTTTTAAATATCTTGTATTTAAGCCTATACAGTTGATAAATACTTTACTGGTTAAAATAATTTAAAATAAAATCGCTAAGCAGATCTCCACAATCATCTACCTATACAGCTTTATTGATATTAAACTAAAGGTGGCCACGATTGATTGACCGTACTATAATAGTACATTTGAATATAGTCAGTAGACAATACACTAAGTGTTCATCGTATTGAGATTGCTTAAAATATCTGTCCAATCTTTACAACCTTAGTTGCGATCCTTGTATTAAGTTCAGTTCCGATTAAGACACGTCAGTTTCCTTCTTTTCGCCGAATTTTCGAGGCACTGCGCGCCCTTTGGTGTAACGTAATGTCACACTTTGTCGCATTATACCTCGTGTGGGAATCGAACCCACACGCTACAGTCGCACGTTTATGCTTCTGTGCCACTATGGTTTCATATTTTTAATTGATTTGTAATTTTTTTTGGCAGCTTCACGCTCTTCTTTTTGTATAGAGTAGTAGACAATTTCTCCACATTTCTCTCTCAAGTGGCAGAACTCAATGCCAGATTATTTTTTTTTATCCAAGCAAAAATATAATGAGTGACCATCCCCAAGCCCCGCAAAAACTTTTTTGTATAGTTTAACAAATATAACATTTATGAACGTGAATTTAACTCAGAAATTGCACTTAAACTGATTAAGATATTAAATTACATCTAAGAGCATTTCGTCGTGTTATACCTGAACCCTCTTAAGGATAAACAAGCCGATGTCTTGAGCTCTGGGAACTATTTAGTTACTTTGTATTATAATTACTCAACTATAAAGTTATATATATATATATATATATATATATATATATATATATATATATATATATATATATATATATATATATATATATATATATATATATATATATATATATATATATATATATATATATATATATATATATATATATATATATATATATATATATATATATATAATCTGCCTAATGAATCATTCCATGTTTAGGATCGAAAAATATATTTCTAAAAAATGTATAAATATTTGCCTAAACGCAGCGAGATTTGAACCTGCACCTCTTGGAAACCGTCCAAATACTAATACTTAGCTATTATCCTTGGGTAGAAGTGCTTTTCAAAATCATTAACTTGGCTTTTGTAACGTGGCAAAGCGCGGCTTTGAGATTCGACACTCAACTCACTTCTCAAAGAGTTCAGCGTACAGTGGAAACAGACTCATTTTTTTGTGAATAGAGTGCTTTAGCACTAAGATGATATGTTCCCTAGCATACTATGGCCTGCTATATGAGAGACACGAAGTGACCCTTAAAAAAAGTTATAACTTTTTTTGTTTGTTACGACGATCTTAGGAACTACTTACTGGTTTAAACATGGTTTTGTGTATAGGAAAGTCAATGGAAACATAAATGACCCACTTTGCATGTCACGCTTTACATATGTCTTAATTCTTTCGATCAATTCAAATAGAAATTCAAATATTTCTATTCAAAATAAGAAGTTACAAGCTTCGTTTCTTGAACGTCAAACAATTTACCACCAGTTCACTAAGGCATCATCCATCAGCGTTTCCTTCATTGCGGGTTAAAGCAAGAAACTAAAAAAAAATCAATTAACCTGTTATAAAAACACCGCTATAAAGAAAATTATTTATTCTATAAAGTGTCAACTACTTTAAAGTTTTACTGTGCTATGTAAAAAAATCTTGTTACCGTTTAAATATATGAGTATAAATGTATCGTTAAACTTGGTTTACAAGCAAAAGCTTTGGCGTGTAGGCGGCGTGTGAATACTTAAAAGCTGGAAGCACGTACCTTTTTTTAGAGAACTCGTACAGTGTTTAACTCTAAATTCGATAGTTCTGGATTCAATTTTCATCAGAGTGTAGGATATTTATATTTCCTTAATATCTCAATATAAGGAATTTATCTTAGAATTAATGAGGTTTTTTTAACTTTGTACCTATCTTGCTTTTAGTGAAGTAGGTAGACGGATCATGGAAATCAGTGTTATGTCACTCCGTTACCAATGAGACACTATCGTTTCGTTTTTCTTGGTTTTATACAGTTTCAGTTTTATAAATTACATATAGGCAAGTTTTTTTTGTTAAATACAGACTTACCATCATAAATGGAGTCCTACACCTCACAAAAGGCGGATAACGACTACTGGCTTAAACTCCTCGAAACTTCTCTCTTCTTTTCGAAAGGTAGAGCGCGGCGTTGAGCTTCGCCACTCAACTTGCAATGCCTCAAATTTGGAAAGTGGGGAACGAAAATAGAATGAAGTGTCTTTACACTAGGTTCCCAAGGTCTCTCTGCCTACCCATTCATGTGAGGGATACATCGTGAAGCTGTAATACTAATATTATTCTACAAACTTAAAAGAAAGAGCGAAGCGAATTCGAAGCCACAACCATCGTTTAAATCTATTAAAGTAATGCCAACACGTCATGAGGGTGATCAATATTTTTACTTAACCTCAAAATTTGTAAAAGAAAGATAAGCTACAGCAACTAAGCAAATAACTTTGTTAATTTACTTTGCAAAAAATTGTGAATATAAAACTTTTGAATTGACGCAAATGATTAACAGTATTTTATATAATGATTTTTTTAAGCTATACTTTTGTATCTCGGACTTAGCTGAGTAGGCTGAGGGAACCTGAGAACCTCGTGTTAAGACACTCTGTCCACTGAATGATTGAGATATTGCATGTTGGGAGATAGAAATTAATTTGTCTTGTTACCAAAGCGAGGAAAAGAAATTATTTAGTAGGAACCGAACAGTTTTTGCCGTGTGATCTCGGCTTAGAATAGGATCACCCTGGTACTGATGGTGACGTAAGAGGCGACTAAAGTGCGTGTGGTAGAGTCACGTTGCCAGCAATGGCAACACGCATGGGCAGACTCGACCGGATTATTACCACCCCCGGCATTTAAGACTGGCGTTAGTCGTGGCTTTGGCCACTGCGTTTCGCATTAGGTAATGCCGGGCCCCGGTGCCCATCCACCTTAAAAGACGTCAACGGTCCTGTAGCTCCTCTGGAGTTACTCGGGGCCGTGGGCGACGGTGATCACTTACCATCAGGTGACGACCCGTACGCTCGTTTGTCGTCTCTTCCATAAAAAAAAGTTAGGCACCTTACCGCTGCGCCACGATTCAATATTTAAATATTTTAATTAATCAATACGATATTTTATTAAATCAATAGCTTACTCACAGCTTCACGCTGTATGCCTTATATGGCTTAGGGTTGGTAGAGGGAGGGAACTTGGGAACCTCATGTTAACACACTCCGTTCCACTTGGTTCCGCACTTTCCGCCTAATTTGAAGCATTGCGTGTTGAGTGGCGGAACTTAACGCTCAATTTTTCCGTGTTACATGAAAGATTGAAAATATTAAATATTTCATTTCCTCGAGTAGGGATCGAACCTGTGGTTTACAGGTGCACGCTTACAGGTTATGTCACTGTGCCACGACAGGGAATTTATATATTAAAAAAATATAAATAAGAAAGTTATAAAATGAAGACTGTCGTGGTGTATGGGCGTGCGTGTGACTATAAACGGAGTATATTAACACTAGGTTTCCAATTTTTCTTTGTTTGCGTGCAATGTTCGTGTGTGAAGTTGAAATATACGTAGTAAAAATATATATTTTTTTAGCTTCACGCCGTATCCCGCACGAGACAGGGTAGGCAGAGGGAATCCGGGAACATAAGTTAAGAATCTCCAAAACAAACCGAAAAACTCCGTTCCACTTTCGTTCCCCACTTTTCGCCGAATTTGAGGCATTGCGTGAGTGGTGGAATTCAACGCCGCGCTTTGCCTTATTACCAGAGATTAAAAATATATATATTTTTAAATATGAACAATTCATTTTATGGTAATTCAACCCGCCCCATTTTGTGGAACGGGCTTGTCCTAAGGGAAATATACACGATTATCGAAATCACGGTCGCCTCAAGCAAATATTGGGTAGGCTTTATGTTTATTATTATTTGTGCTTACTTCAATAGTTTCGGTAAGCATACGCTTAAATATAAGGTGTTATTGGGGTTCAGTATTTTGCAAAATTGGTAATAAAAAAAAGAAATACAGATAATTCTATTGTGGGTAAAAAAAAATGTGTCAAGATCACATTGAGGTATCAAGTTCAAATCGAATACTCAGGTCTCCAGTATCTTAGAATAAAAAAATATGTCATGGCAATCAAAAGATATAAAGATTTACGGATCATGTTTGCTACATTTTATATGAAATTTATAGCGTGTTCTGTAGGGTAGAAGCCTATTTCTGGCAACAAACAATAAAGAAATTATCCATTTTTTTTTAATTTGTACTAATATTACAGATAAATTTCCTACGTTTCGCGACTGCAATGTTTTGAACGAATAGTACCTATTTTATTAGCATATATTAATTTCTTAAAACGGTCGAAATGTTAATAATATTTCAACAACTTCAATAAATACGTTTTTATTGGATCACATTTCCTTAGCGTGGTTCGTAGGTCGTGTAAATTAGTTGAAATTTAACCTAAACCTAACAAAATGGTACCGTATGGTGCGTGTGTAGCCTTCTACTAATAAATGTGCTCAAGTAGGTTTATTTAAGAAATATCAATGTGAATACTGGTTAACGATAACCAGCGTATTGATATAAAATATATGAAATTAATTTCTTTTTTTTAGCTTTACGCTGTATCCCGCACACGGCAGGATAGGCGGCGGTAACTTCCGTTCCCTACCGCCGAGTTTGAGGCATTATGTGGCGGAACTCAAGCAGCACTGATAACACTGATAACAGTACTGATAACGAGGAAACGAAAATATATTTTTTTTTTAATTCCTCGAGTGGATATCAAATCCACAACCCATCGCGTTTTCAATTGCACGCTTGTAACCCTGTGCCACGACAGGCCCCACACAATACTGATTAAATGCACTTTTTGTTAATCATTAATCACACCACTAAAAATACTTGCAAACATTTTATATATAATAGGCCTACCGCAACTTCTCAAATTTTGCGGCAAATGCGGAAAGGAAGTATCTTAATGAGAATAAAGTGTCTTGGCACTAGGTTCCCACGTTCCCTCTACCCACCCTGCCTCTTATCTCGTCACTAGGTTCCCAAGTTCCCGTAACCCAACCCTATGTTATACAGCGGGAAGTTGCGACAGAAGCGAAATAGAAAGAAGAATTTTTCTCCCATTTCCTCGATCATAACATATTGTTATTTGATGTATTACGCCTATAAAATACCGCTTTCTCATTACAACAGTGCATAAAGATAGCAGACAGCTGACAAGTATAGCTTAATTAGAAACGCTAAGCTCAAAGGAACTAGACTCGTTACTTTGAATGACGTTTGAGTGTGTGGCGGGGGTCCCCCTCTTTTGTTTTGTTTTAATGTATTTTTTGTTTATTGTTTATTTTGTTGTACTATATATTATTATTTTTTTTTTTGTAAAAATAGTGTAGTGGCAAATCACTTAGTGAACTAGTTTTGCTCTGTATGTTGCGGCGTTAACTTCCGCCTCTTAGTAATGTATCGAATTAAAAAAAAGATATCTCTCTGTATCTATTCTCAACATATAATGGTCTTTAATTGCAAATGAGAAAAGAGTGTCTTTACACTAAGTTTCCTCCAAAAATATATCAATATACAAAATTAAAACGAAAACTAAAACGCGAATACAAAACTAGAAAAATGTATGAAACTCTACGACAGTATAATGTGGAAGAACTAAAAAGTAAGAGAGTATTCGTATGATATGCGTTGAGTCTCGTAATACGTGTCATTATCGTCTCAGGCGCGAGGCAATTCCGCTTGAATCCTCTATAGAGCTTACTTGTAGTGCAAGGTAGAAGCTTTTTTATTTTTTTAATTTTTTTTTAGCTTTAGCAGAAAACGCACGGGGATCCTAGGAACCTAGTGTAGAGAAACTCCGTTTTTTTTTAAGATATTTCCGTTTCCCATTTTTGTAGAATTCTGGAAGCTTTGCTTTCGTGGCCTCGTTACCAGAGTGTAGAAATTGAAATTTTAAATATTTAATTTCTGCGAATGGGAATCGAATCGACAACTTGTTGTATTGATTATAATTTTTGTAAATTTGTAAATATAAGTATATATTATCTGTGAAAAAGGTATTTATAGGTGTTATTTATAAGCAAATTTTTGTTATAAATTTATTTTCTTCATTACGTATGTTAGTTTGTCGTAGTGCAGCGGTACAAGCGTGTGACTGTAAAAGCGAAGAAATAAAATATTTGATATTTTAAATTGAAATCTCTATTTTTTTCATTTCTTCGGACTGGTCACAAAGCAAAGCGCAGTGTTGAGTTCCACCACTAAACATGCATAGCCTAAAATTTTTACTCTTACTTAATTTTAACGAAAATTGGTAATATTTATAATTTTAATAAATAAATAGAATAACCAATTTATTATTGTAAGTGGGGACTGAAGTGGAACGGAGTGTCTTAACACTAGGTTTCCCTCTGCGTACCCTGCCTCGGGCGGGATACAGCGTAAAGCTGCAAAAAAAAAAAAATATTGCACGTCATGCAGTATATTTTTTTTTTCATTTTATTACATTCGAAATATATTAATATTTCTTTATTGTTAAGGCACTGTGTTTTACTTTCAACCATTTCAACCATAATTATAATGAATAGTAAGAGAAGGAGCGGGAGGTTTCGGTTGACCTTCGAAAACACAGTACCTATGATGTTAGAGAATGGTCACATAAAAAGCATGAGGAGCCACTGGAGGGCATGTTCGAAGAGGTTGATGACAGTAGACGAGGCGTAAGAGGTATACCGATACCGTAGCGTTTGGCGCTCCGTTTTCTCTGCCAACCTCACTAGGAATACAGCGTGAACCTAAGTTAAGACATTATCCAGAAGATGAACTGACACCTATCGCTTTTCCAGCCAAATGTCATATTTGCTCATTAATAGTTCCTTAAATATAATATTTCGCGAATTATAATATTTAAAAAAAAAAAAAAAAAACGCTTTTCGCTTGTATTTTGCTAACCTAACTAAAACAAAAGACATCAGTCATAGCTTCTAGCAAATCCCTTGTCTGTCAAATCTGCGCGATATGCCAACTGTACGCATTGCGGTGACCACTTTTCATGAAAAAATAGGATATTATATTTTTATTATATATTTGAGTAAACAATTTAATTTTTATATAAATAATATATGTATATAATAAAAAATATATGCATATAAAAATATATATCAAAAATATTTTGTTTGATATCTGGACTATGTGACATACAAAATCATTGTATATTAATAACTTATTCAGAAAACGTATAGAAACGTACGTTACGTAGCGGGATATCCAATTCAACCAAATTTGACCTTTTATACACCTACTACACACTTTAAATATAGTAAAATTGTTTGTAAATTAATCATATGAATCTCCGATCTGGTGAAATAAAACGTTTGGTCTTAAAAAGCTAAAAATAAATTACCACTGCACCATATAGCACAGAACTCTATTAATTAATTAAACAAAATTCCATATGACGACAAAAATCCTCTATGTATAGTAGAAACGGTGTCCTTAATGAGTACTCATTTTAAATTAATTCCAGTCGTTAATTTGTAGGTTGCATGTTCCAATTTTTTGTTAAATTACACTTTTTCAAGTGACCGTTTATATTTAATTGAAGCACTTGAAATGTGAGAAGTTAATTAGTGGTACAGTAGTTTTTGAAATTTCTATTATACCTTATGGTAAGCCTTGGCCTGACTGAGGCCTGACGTAGCGCAGGTACAAGCGTAAACAGGCAGGTGACAGGTTGTGGGTTCGATCCCCGCTGAGGTAAATTAAATATTTCATATATTCATTTCTTTGTTCTGATTAAAAGGTGAAGCGGTGTTGAGTTCCGCCGCTCAGCACGCATTGCCACAAATTCGGCAAAAAAACTGAGAATAGAAAAGGAGCGAGGTACCCTACCATGTGCGGGATACAGCGTGAATAAAAAAAAAACAAATTTATTTTTCGTTTATTTAGGACTAAAATGTGGTAAAAATTGTAAAATTGTAGTGAAAATAAAGAAATATGTGGTATATTTCTTTATTTTCACTACAATTTTACAGTTCTTACTACAAATGGAACATTTAAAATTGCTATGCACTCTTAGCGTATTTAACGTGAGGTACAAAATAAACTACTTTGGATGGAACGTCTACACAAAGAATTACCTACATTTATTATAAATGTCATTTCTTTGAAAAAACGTGTTTGACCTAACTTAATAGCGCATTGGTACAAATGTGCAACTGTACGCGACATGTTTTGGATTTAATTCCATTCCAGTAAATGAAATATTTAATATTTACATTTCTTTCCTCTGGTACGAGGCACATCGTGTCATTGAAATTCACCACCCAACACCCAATGCCTAAAAAATTTGGCGGAAAGTGGAAAACGGAAGTATGGTCCCCACGTTCCCACTGAATACCCTCTTATATTCAGGATACATCAAGAAACTTAAAACAAAAAAAACTTAAGAGCTGAGCTTGACTCTGTATCCCGCACGAGGCCGGACAGGCAGAGGGAACCCGGGAACCTAGTGTCAAGACACTCTGTTCCACTTCCGTTCTCCCAAAAAAAAAAAAAACCTATGTATTTAATAAGGTTTTATACACGCTACAATACCATATGCCATGTACAAAACAAAACTGTTATTTTCTATTGTAACATATCAGATAGAAGAAAAACAGAAACTACAATGTTTTCGTCAACTTAGCAAAGTGTATGAGGAGATAAAGATGTAGATAAATATACTGTTTACTGAGTAAACGTTGCTGGCGACGGCCGGTCATTATAGAAATTACACATTTTTATTAAATATCGCCCGAGTATTTTTGTGTGATTTTTTCGTAGTTCATTTCATAAGTGATTTTCTACGTTAATTTGAAAAAAAAAAAAATGGTTTTGTTAAGCAAAATGTGGCGTTGAGCTCCGTTTTCAAAATCACAATGTCCTTTAAACTGGCAGAAACTGGAGAGTAGATGGTTTTAATATAGGGTTACATATGCTTAGCCCCTCTTATTCAGCTTCACGTTGTATCCCGCACATGGCAGGGTGGACAGAGGGACCTTGGTAACCTAGTGTTAATACACTCAGTTCCACTTCCGGTTCACACTTTATGCCAAAATTGAAGCATTGAGTGTTGAGTGGCGGAACTCAACGCTGCGTTCAAGAGCGAATAAATGAAAAGATTAAATTAAACATTCTATTATAATAATTATGAATATGTTAAATATATTTGAGGCCTGTCGTGGCGCAGCGGCACAAGAGTGTGACTGTAACCGACAGGTTCTGGGTTCGATCCCCAGTCGAGGAAATGAAATATTTAATATTTTCAATTTAAAATAGTTAATGTTTCATTTCTTCGCTCTGGTTATAAGGCAAAGCGCGGCGTTGAGGTTCACATTAGGTTCCACTTCCGTTCCCTCTGCCTACCCTGCCTAGTGCGGGATACAGCGTGAAGCTGAGAAAAAAAAAATGTTAAATATTTCATTACCTTGAGTGGGAATCGAACCCACAACCAAGCCAACCCAAAATCATTTACAGACACGTTTATTCCGATGCAGGCCTCTAATAACCTAATTCGTACGAATAGCAAACACTTAAACTCGACTTTCCCCTAATTAACAAGGCATTGTGTAATATTTTTTTTCTCTTTAATATTATTACTTATTATTATTGTTGTACTTTAATTTTGTAACATTTTAATTATTTTTTTTTGTTTTAATGTTTATAATCAATACACTTACCCTTGTCAACAGTTAATACAACTGATGTGTAGCTCTATACTTAAGATAACATTTTGTAAGTGGAAAACTGTTATTGGCTTTATATTTTTGTACGATTTTCTTTTGTTGATTTGTAATTAATATTATGCTGTTGTTTTCTATAACATAAATAAATAAATAAATAAATAATAAATAAATAAATAAATAAATAAATAGTGTCTCTGATTTTCGCGATTGTTACACATTTTAAATGAAACACTATTAACCGGATTAATCGCGTATATTGATTGGTAACCCGACGTTTCGAACACTTCGTCGGGTCGGGTTTCCAAAAAACATGTTTAACAACCAATATACGCGATTAATCCGGTTAAAAGTGTTTCATTTCAAAGGTATTGTGTATTGAGCCGCGGAGCTCAACGCCGCGCTTTATCTAACAGAGTGCAGAAATATAATTAAATAAATTCTTGAAACATCCTAAATACCAGACGCTACACGCAAACAGTACCGTGCGAACTGGCGCATGTAAAACAAGAAGTCCCATCTCATCTTTTACTCGAAAGTATATATTTATATAATAAATAAACCTGTCTTTACGATTTCTCAATGCAAGTGGCGTTATATTTTACGGTAGAATTGAATTTTAAATGTTTATAGAACGTGGTCAAATATTTGTATTGGTTACGGTGGCGAGTTGGAACATAAGTTGACATCTAAGATTTTTTACGGTTTTGCAATATTTTTGTATTTATTATGTTGGTAGCGATTGTAAACACGAATGATTGTTAGTTCGATTCTCACTTGTTGGCAATAAATATTTTTTTTTATTTAGCTTCACGCTGTATCCCGCACGAGGCAGGGTAGGCAGAGGGAACCCGGGAACCTAGTGTAAAGACACTCCGTTCCACTTCCGTTGCCCAATTTCCGCCGAATTCGAGGCATTGCATGTTGAGTGGCGGAACTCAACGCCGCGCTTTACCTTATTACCAGAGCGAAGAAATGGAACATTAAATATTTAAATCGAAAATATTTAATATTTCATTTCCTCGACTGGGGATTGAACCCAGAACCTGTCGGTTACAGTCACACTCTTGTGCCGCTGCGCCACGACAGGCCTCCAATAAATATTGATTTTATTTTCGCTCTAGTAACGGAGAAGAGCGCGGCGTTTAGTTGCGACACCTAACACGCAATGATTTTATTAAAATAAAAATGCCATAATGGTAATGGAGTACAGGAGGAAGCGCGCGGCGCTTAATACCACCACTCAGCACGCAATGCTTCAATTTCAAACCAAAATGACTTAATAGTAACGGACTATCTTTGCCATTAAGTACTCTTGTTGTAAATTTGTGAATTGTGAACTCAAATTAATAATGTATAATGCTGCGTCGTTAAGTTCCGCCATAGTATGTGCAATGTCTTTAAAAATAAATGAAAGTTAAGCGTATTGTCTTAACGCTAGATACTTTTTCCTTTAGGGGATTTCTTAGAAGGGTAACATGGATAAAATAAAAAAAAAGTGATGTTCTGTTCTAAACCAACAAGGAGTTGTTTCACTATTCGAAGTAATTAAGAATATACCTATTAGTTAATCTCTAATGTAGCAATCATTTTACGTTTTACTTCACGGCAACGCATCTAATTGTAAACGCGATGGTTTCCACTTAGGAAAATGAACTATTTTCACTTTTACACTTTCTGGTAATGTGACAGATCGCGGCGTTGAGCTCCGCCACTTAACATCCAATGTCTTAAAAACGTGGCGTGTATTGGGAAACGTAATATGTAAGTACCCTCAGCCTATTCTGTTTATCAAAAAAAAAAACTAATATGGGAGATAACGGAAGTGGAACGGACTGTCTTGACACTAGGTTCCCGGGTTCCCTCTGCCTAACCTGCCTCGCGCGGAATACAGCGTGAAGCTAAAAAAAAAACCTAATATTTTTTCCGAATCATAATCCGCGTTTTATTGAAAAACCTACAATAAAATATGTTGTTTTAAATCCTTTCCATATTTGTATCACACTAGATTGAATCACACGTAATTATGACAAAGCGTTAAAGTGAAAAATAACCGGCGCACAATTTTTCACGCCTTACAAATCCTTTTGTTTGCAAAAAAATGTATAATAAAGGAGAGTGTTTCGGGACAATATGTCTAAATTACGTAAAAAATTACAATTGTTACGGACCCTTATCAATGGGTAGTATTTACGGAATTTATTGTACCTACATTTTGTATGAAAAATGTATTTATAGAATAACTTTTTTGTGTATGTATAATAATGTTTTATACTTTGGTGGAGATAGAAATTATTTGATAATACTATCGTAGATGGTAGATTCGGTTTCTAATGTGAGGAATATTTGTTTATAGTTTTTTTTTTAATATATTTGGAAAAAGCTCAAGAAAAGTTCTTGAGTAGCGGAACCCAACGCTGCGTATTACCACGTAATTGAATTTCTACTTAATATAAAAAAACGTCTATGTACCTAAAGCAGCTTCACGCATTTTCCCGTATAACACAAAAAGCAGAGATAACTGTGTAATTTTAATATTCACCCAATTTCCGAAAAATTGCGTAGTAATTGGCGGAACCCAACGCCGTGCCCTGTACCGTGTTTACCGAATCTCATAGTATCTAAATTATACAAATAACTAATCTAGTTCATGTATAGATATTTGATCAGCATTTACGTACTAACTGTTAACTATTATAAATTTATAACGAGTTTGTTTGTTAATTGAATATGTAATTAGCATCTAATGCTGTTTGATTTTCAATATATTATTTAGTCGGACGAATTTCATTTATGTATTTGTGATATTTAAGTTGGTTAATAATATACTGTTCTTGTTGTAATAATTATCGCTGGAGCGTTGAATATTATTTGGTTAGGTTTTTTTTTTTCAGTTTTCGCATTTTATTCCGCACTACTTCCCAAGTTCCCTATACTATTGTACTACTTGGGAACCTAGTGTTGCAACACTATGTCAAATTAAAGCACTTAGTCTACGAATCGCTTCCCTTTGTTACCAGAGCGAAGATATAAAAATATTCTATTTGAAAAAAAGTTAATATTTTATAATGGCGGTTCTCAACGCCGTATTCTTCTTTAAACTAAGCTCTATGAGATGAACTCAGCACGATACGCAGAGCCCAATTTTCAGGGCATTACGCTGAGTAGTGTAAATTAAATAAAATATTCATTCATCAAGTGTACAGACAATTTCACAAATACACGTTTTAAGGTACAAAATAACATAAAATTATCGCTATGTTTTGCCGCATAATAATGTAAAATATTTAAATTCGTTGAGGTCTATCGAAGTGCGGCGTTGAGTTCTGCCACTCAACACGCAATGCCTCAAATTCAGTGGAAAATGGGGAGTGGAAGTTGAATGGAGAGTTTTAGAACACTATGTTTGAAAGTTCCCTGTGCATACCCTGCCATGTGCGGGATACAGCGTGAAGCTGATTAATATTGTGGGCACAAGCGTGTGTCTGTAAGAGTGACAGGTTGTGGATTCAATCCCCACTAGAGGAGATGAAATATTTAATATTTTCAAATGAAATATTTCATATTTGCATTTCTTCACTCTGGTAGCAAGGTAAAGCGCGGCGTTAATTTCCGCCACCCAACATGCAATGTCTCAAATTCGACGGAAAGTAGGGAACGGAACAGTGTTTTAACTATAGGTTCGGTGACTGTATACCATAGGTTGTGGGTTTGATGCACACTCGTCGAAATGAAATAATTCATTTCTTCGCTCTGAAACAAGGCAATCCGCGGCGTTGAGTTCCGCCACTAAACATGCAATGCTTCAAATTTGGCGGAAATTGGGGAACGGAAATGGAACAGAGTGTTTAACACTATGGTCCCTCTGCCTACCCTGCCATGTGCGGGATACAGCGTGAAGCTGAGTGAGCTAGTGAGTGATGAATTATTCCCATAAGAATAAGCTCGATTACAAAACACAAATATTTGGCAAACATTTCCAATAAACATATTTATTGTCTGAGTGGGAATTGAACCCAGAACCGACGCTTACCTTACCTACTAGGACGAAGTTCCGCTGCGCCAGGCCGTTATGTTACAAAAAATTAAATAAGAAAGAATGTGTAAACTTAAACACTTGTTGACAGTTGGTTATTATCTTAAGCCGTTAGTGTTGTATGGGACATATTTTTTTTTTATTTTTAAACATCCTCCTCTAACCCGATGTTGGAAATGTTTGCTCAATATTTGTGTTTTGTAATCGAGCTCAGCCTTATGGGAATAGCTCATAAACTTTCTAATATTTCTTACTTTATTCAACTTATTGAGAGACCTGTCGTGGCACAGTCTTTAATGTCTTTATTTTTTACTCTGGTAATAAGGCTAAGTGCGGGGTTGAGTTGCACCGCTTAATATATAATGTCTCAAATTTGGCGGAAAGTTGGAAAAGGAACGGTGTGATAATACTAGGTTTCTAAGTTCCCTCTACATCACTCTGATACAAAGCCGAGCTGATAAAAACAATATTACAATTCTTTGAACTTTATATAAAGTATCAAGCGTAAAAAAGTTTTTATAATAAGAATTTTCTTATATTTAATAAGGAAGTAGATATATTCTTATTTTTTCTTTAGCTTACAATGCTTACAATTAATCATCTCCCGAATGCTCCAAGTCTATGTCAGAAAAAGACTATCAAATAAAAATTATCAGCCATAATAATTCCTTCACGAACAAGCCAAGTGTATCAACAACTTTATGATAATACCATTTTTTATGAGCAAGAAAACTCTAAATTTGTTCGGCGATTAAGCAAAAAGATTTGTGGTGGAAGTTCCCTGGGTATGTCTTTCGGAACCTGACGGAAATTAATGTTACAACGATTCGGGTGATTAATGTTAAGTCACGCGAGGCATTTTTTTTTTCATACTTTTCATGTAAATTTATCGCTGATTTGGTTGCATATCTTAAATCTGTCATTTTTAGCTTCACGCCTTGTCTTGATTGTAGCAAGGTAGGAATTTGGTATAGCCGGGAACCTTTGTCTCATTATGAACATTTCCGTTCTCCAGTGTTAAGGTTCCTGGCGGCTTTTGAGTGGTGGAACTTAACGCTGTGCTTTACCTCTTTACCAGAACATGAAAATATTTAATATATCATCTTCTCGAGTGGGAATCGAACCTATAACTTGTTGCGTTTACTCAGAGCTCAGTTTATTCATCTTTACAGTTAAGCTTTTTGAAATTATTTTTGTATACGCTATTACGGTTTGTTTTAAACTTGAGTAGGAGGATGTGATCGTAGCAAGAACTGCACCTTCTAGTTTCTCTCAGTTGATGTTCCTATATAACAATTGTTAAGACATAACACTGCGTTGAGTTCCGCCATTTAACATATTTTTTCCAGTACAGATGAAAGTTTCTGATTGTGAATGTATTGGAAAAAAAAGCCTCTTTGTAGGTATGTTAATAAGCTTCAACAATATTTACCAATTATTAGTACCATATCACATATTGGATTTGAATGTGCAACGTTCAAATTTCATTTTCAAAACTGATCTAGCAACAAAAATCTCCGTGTGAGACCAACTAATGAATTCACAATTCAGAACAATCGACCAAACTTGGTGGCAACTCCAGGAGCAATTTAAAAGGATATATATTTTCAAGCGTTTTCGAGATATGCCCCGTTTATCGGACCACAATTTATTGTCTTCGCCTTGAGCAAGAATCTACTTCTTTAAAGAAACATTTCAGGAGAAAACCGTATATTTTATTCTGGTTTCGGTTAATTTTAACAAGCCTGGTATAAAACAATTCGGGCTTATACCTTTGTAAGTTATTATTATGCTTTCTTAAGAAATGAAGCTTTCACAAGATATAATTGTTTTGTAGGAAAATGAGTTTTACGTACCAATTAATCTTCTGAATAGATGAAAATTTAATGTCTGAACATTATTTTGTTTCTCATCGTTTTGTTTTTAAATAGCTTAATATTTTATACTGTCTATATAAAAAAAGATGTTGAATGGCGGAACTTAACGCTGTGCTATATCTATCATAGACGGAAAACGTATTAAACAAAATCTTTTCCTCGAATTGGGATCGAACTTACAATATTATTTTAAGAGATAGATGACACTATGCCACTGAACCAAGACAGTCTCATAATTAATATTCTTAACAAAAAGAAGAGAACAAAGTGACCAGTCTCTTTTTAGTAAAATACAGCAAAAATATAATATAATTATGCTGTACACACAACATGCTTTAAGGATTCAATCTACACTTGAGATAATTAAATATTTAATATTTTACTTCCTCGTTGTTGATAACAAGGTAAAGTGCAGCGTTGAGTTCCGCCGCTAAATATACATTACCTCCAAAATTCGCCGAATAGTATGGAATATATTGCCTTTACACTAGGTTCCCATGTTCCCTTTCTACCCTGTTACAGGGTGAAGCTATACATATTACATATAAATAAGCAAAGTCACGTACCGACTACAGTTCAGCGGCAACTAAACACTAATATTGTCATAACTCCGGGATTTGTTTAATTTGACACGGCGACGTTACGTCTCTACGCCATAGAGTAGGCGGGAGATGTGATAAATGAATCATTTTATATTAAAATACACTTTATGCGTACATACATATGCAGAATAATTAAATTTCATATTTTTGATATGATCGTCGACGAGAGTATGTATGTGTAGTAGGTTCGATTTTTATTTGAAGGAATACTCATATTTATATTAAAATTGTGTATTTGTACAGGATTGTTGGAAAAAGATGAAAATTAAATGAAATTACAATCAAAACACATGTTTTTTCTTCACGTAGTTATAACTGCACATAGCATGTAAGGCAGAGGAAACTTGGGAACCTAGTGTAGGTGTAGGTCACTCTATTTATCAGTTTCTGCAGAATTTCAGAGACATTATGTGTTTGGTGCGGAACACAACGCTGCACTTACCAGAGCGAGGTAACGAAAATATTAAAAAAATCCTTACTTCGTAACACTCCGTTTTACTTTTGATCAATTATAATAACATACGAAAAATATAAAACTTTCATTATAAAATAATTAACAAGTCCCTCGTCTAATATATAAGAATACAATGAACAAACAAACATTTCTCTCTTAATTAAGAGTGTAAATATACCGTTAATCTTTGGCCCGCTGTAGTTTCAGATAAGCTGGCCAAATAGAGAATCTTGGTTACATTTTATGAGTTTATTACGGGTAAACGACCTACTTTATTTGGTCGGATTGGATTTGTGAAGTGCATTCGTTTTAAACAAGTATCTTTTTATCTGAAGTGGGGAACGGAAGTGGAACGGAGTGTCATAACACTAGGTTTCACTTTCGTTGCCTCTGCCTACCCTGCCTAGTGCGGGATACAGCGTGAAGCTGAGAGAGAGAGAGAGAAAGATCTTTTTATCTTTACAGATTATTATTAGATTTTTTTTTTTTACTTTTACTAATACGGCCTTGAGTTCTTCCATTATATATTTTTTGTTTGGGCAGAAAGTGACTTAGCGAGATACAGTATGAGGCAAAAAAATATAAGATAAAACACTCCAAGGGAATGGTAATGAGTGGCGGAATTCTATGACGCCCTCTTGCTTAAGACGCTGTATCTCGGTTATTGCAGAGTAAGCAGAGACCTAGAATTAAGGAATGGAGAAATTGAACGTCACGATTTACCCTGTTACCGGAACAAAGAAAAAAATATATAGAATCATATAATGTCTTTACGTTTTCTTAATTATAACATTAATATTCTGATAATATTTTCCTTATACCGTATAAATTATTGATTATTTTTTTTTAAATAAACTAATTTCAATTAAAGATTAATTTAGTAATCGAGTAATTTCACATTTTACCGTATAATAAAAAAGAAATTTTAAAGATAAAAAAGAAAAGACCTAATCAGGAAAAAAAAATTTTTTAAATACTTAAATAATTATATAAAGTCTGAACGCAAATTGCCTTCGACCACAAATCTGTTGAGGCTTGAAGTTTACTCCAGATTGTTACCACAATAACCCTTACGTGGAATACTATTTAACTCAATTCTTTATACGTCTAATGTAGTTAATTTATATAATTAAAACTGAAAGATAAGTAGTAGAAAGTGTGAGGCCTGTCGTGGCGCAGCGGTACTAACGTGTGACTGTAACCGTTGTGGGTTCGATCCTCACTCGAAGAAATGAAACATTTAATATTTTTAATTTAAATATTAATATTTTCATTTCCTCGCTCTGGTACAAGGCAAAACGTGGCGTTCAGTTCCGCCACTCAACACGCTATGCCTCAAAATTCGGAGTGTCTTAACACTAGGTTCCCTCTGCCTACCCTGCCATGTGCGGGATACAGCGTGAAGCTGAGTGAGTGAAAGAGTGAAAGATAAGTAAGTTATTACAAATATTGCGTATTTCGAGAAGCGATTTTTTATAAAAAAAATATTTCTGATGACGCAGGGGCACAAGCGTGTGACTGTAAACACGATAGGTTCTAGGTTCGATCCACGCTCCAAGTAATAAAATAGGCAGTGACTTTTCTTTTTTTTTGAGTCCTTTACGATTGTATGGTGGTTGCGTCACGACAGGCTAATTTGTATTAAATATATATTGTAAATGTTCATGTTCACCACCAATTATGTGGTATAACAAGTATAAATAAGTACTTATTATGTAGTTATAACAAATATAATTTATTACTCAACGAACTAATAAGAAAATGCCACCACTAAATAAAACGCAAACGCTTGATACAGAGGATAAACATACAGACAGATCACACATCGCATTTTTTTCCATCGACAGTAAACATTTGAACGCTACGCTCATTTACAAATAACGTGGTCTTGTTAAAGTAAGTATGCAAACGAGCGTTTTTTAAAACGCCTTAAATATTTTTATAATATATCTTCATTATTCTTATAAAATTGAAAAGTTTGTGTGATAAACGCATTTATCTTAGAAATTCTTAGTTTGATATATTTTTTTAATAGTTCAGTTTTTGAACAAGGCTGCAAGATAAGAATAATTCTGTCAATCACTTGGTATTATACCTGCAATCACAGTTAGCACTTATGTAGATTATACTATGTTAGTTCATACCATAGCGATGAAGTTGAAGATTTTAAACTTGTATTAGATTGGGGTATTCCTCAATATTATTATGATAATTTTACGATCCTGTAAGACGTGGTGCCGAGGTACGTCAACTAAATAATTTTCTCTATTTTAATAAAAGGAAATTAAAAAACCGAGCGATAAAAGTAGGATCTCATATTAACTTATTATAAAAAAAACATATAATGAATTAAATTTAGATAAAATAGGAAAAATATAATAAACGGTCGCTAGAATAAAAAAAAAACGCTCGTTTAACACACGTCAAGTTCGTTAGCCCAGCACCTTGGCTCTAATGTGAATTCCAGCTCACTTTATCACTTCCTTGTAGCCGTTAGTAAACTTTTACATTGTGAAATATGCTTATGAAGCTTTGCCAGATTTAATGGAGATTTCCACAAATAATGGCACTTTCTTTTGAATGTAAAGAAATAAGATACATATCTATAGCGTTATCGTGGTTTGTTAGAATTGTGCTTAAGTAAAAGCAATGGTTAATGGATATAGATTCTAATCATTTTCGGACTTTTTAACCTAACTTAACTGAGCTTCATGCTGACACAGAATGAAGCAGGAAGGTAGGAAGTACCAAGCGCCAAATGCTGGTATCTCGTCATACCTGTTTTGTCTTGTCCATCGTCATCAATCTCTTCATACATGCTCTCCCGGGAGGCCTCATGCTTTTTATGTGACCCTCCCCCCCTTTTCATAAATAATGTTTTCGGAGGTCCACCTAAGGCCTTCCCTTGGCAATACCTTTTAAATATGCTGTAGACTATTAAGCAAAAAATAAATTAAAAAGAAATGAAGCCCGTTGTGGCACAGGGGCGATACAAGTGGTGTATTCAAAAGGAAGTAAAAAGAATTGAAATATTTAATATTTAAATTTTCTCGCTCTTCTTGGGTTTCGTAGCTCAACATACATTGTCTCTTGAATTTAGGTTCCCAAATTTGCAAGTTCCCTCTGTCTACAGTGCTAAAAAAAATATGATTTATCTCTATAAATGAATGAGTCCAACATAGAACAGTGATTGTAAATGGGATGGTTGTGAAATTTCACATCTACTGGACTAGTGGAAAAGATCAATTATTTATTAAAACTGTGCTTATAAATTATAATGTAATATTGGCAGGTGTGGTCTCGTGGAGAGTTAGTCCTCAATATCGAAGATTGAGAATTTCTTTACCTACGTATAAGAATGATTATTTCAAAACTTACGTTAACAGCTCCGGCAGACAAAACGCGGCGTTGAGTTCCGCTTCCCAAGACTAAAAAATATCATGAAATATTGGCGATAATGTGCTTGAAAATAGAATGTATTATCACTATATAAATAGGACGGGAATAAATTAAATATACCTAAACAGTTCTACATTTTGGACAGAAGATAATTATCCAAGTTTGCGTGAATAAAACATTTGAAGAAGTTAATGGTACAAGTTAGTATACATTCCTTTGTTGTCGCATTTATTCTAAATTAAGTGTTATTTGGAGACAAATTAACTGCTTTTATGAAGAATTGAATGAAATCTTTCAATTGTTTTGTGTAGGCAGCTTCAAGTTGTACTCTGTACATAGCTGGTTAGACTAGAGGAACTTGAGGATCTAGTGTAAAGATACAACGTTAACGAGAACGGAAGTATATTAATTATACTTCCGGTCTCCACTATTAGCCGATATTAGGGTATTGCTTGTTAAGTGGCGTAACTTAACTCCGTTTAGCTGTGATGCCGAGAACGAAGAAATGACAATATGAAGTATTTCGTTATCTCGAGTGAGAATAGAACCTACAACGTGTCACGATTACACCGGGACTCATTGTCCCTACATATCTCAAGAGCTATTTTGTGACGTTTATGTATGCAATATATAAAGAAGTTAATGAATAGGTTATATATTGAGTATTATTATTATCTACATTTATGTGACGCTCTGAATATATTACGGCCACGAATAGATTGAAGTCGCATCTGTCTGCCATTTCATATAAATATAATATTAATCTATCGCTAGCTTAAGAGAGCTAAGTAAAACTAAACACCAAACGCTACAAACCCTGCATAAAAGGATGCAGTTGTAAATATTAAAAATATTTGTTATAAAAAACAAGAAAAATGAGGCCTGTCGAGGCACAGCGGCAAAAGCGTGTGACTATAAACGACAAGATGTGGGTTCGATCCCCAATAGAGGAAATGAAATTTTGAAAGAGAGAGTAAAAACTACAAAAAGTGAGCTAGATGTGCAAATAATGTTATAAAATCACTTAATTTATTTATTAGAATTAAATAAATGTTTTCATTACCTTCCCAAAATCAGATCACGACACTGAGATAGTCGTATGTAGACAGAAATTAAAAAAATAGACAGAACGGGAACCGAGTATTTTATCATCAGGTTCCCTCTGCAGCCTAAAATCGAGATACAGCTTGAAGCTTAAGAAAAAGTATTGAATGTACAAAAAGCTCTTGCCCAGTTCAGTAAAATCTTGCTATTCCGTGTTTTTAAAACACTCGATCTTACCAACTTTGTGAAACGACGACCTTTTAAGTTGTTCTCGACTGTACATTCTTATAGTAAAATATAGAGTCAGCATTACAGGAAGAATTAAACTGTTGCGAGTATTTTGTTTCAACTTCATGTTTTATCTTGTACATAGCAGGGAGGGGCAACTTGGGAATCTAGTGTTAAGACACTTCCATTCCTCCATTCCTCTCTCCACAGAGGCCTGTTGTGGCGCAGCGGCACAAGCATGTGACTGTAACCGATGGGTTGTGAGTTCGATCCCCACTCTTGGAAATGAAATTCATTCATATTGTCAATTTAAATATTTAATGTTTTAATTTTTTCGCTCTGGTACAACGCAATCGCGGCGTTGAGTTCCGCCCCTCGTACCGTTCCCCACTTCCCGCCATACGGCGGAAGTGCAACGAAGTGTCTTAACACTAGGTTCCCAAGTTCCCTCTGCCTACCCTGCCTGTGCGGGATACAGCGTGAAGCGGAGCATTCCTAACTTTCCACCAAATTGAGGCAATGCGAGTGAGAATCGTGCCTTTAACCTATTGCATTTATAGTTGTTTATTTTGTGTCCGTGCAATACCACTGAACTTTTTTAATTCTTTATATTAAAAGAGGAGGAATGCTTGCCCAGAAACATTCAGGCAATTACCAGCTGTAATTTAATGATTTACTTGATCATAAATAATATTCACCGTATAACTAAGAAAAGCAGCTTCACATATATCATATCATTCTAAGCAATGTTTTCCACCTTAGGCTTAAAATCTTTATACTACGAGCGGCGGAACTAAACGCCGCGTTTTAATTTACTAGAGCATATAATACATAATTCATTCTTCTAAAAGATAATCGAAGCTAAGTAACCGCATTTAGAATCAGAAGCCGTCGCTATTATATTTCAAAAAAGATATGAAAAGCTCCTTATATTTATGCCTGTAATTTCCCTATTTACTTGCGAACGGCGAAGGGCTTAATATAAATCAAAACACGGAAGGGCAGTACTTGACGGCTCGAATGAAGTACTTTATTTGCAAATCGTATTGTATAATGTACTATGTGGATGTAGTGGCGTAAACGAGGAACGATCGGATACGATTGGTTGGATTTCTTTTCCCAATGAAGGGTTTTTTTATTTAAGCATATAATTTTACATACAATGTACTAAAAACTTGTTTAATCTTCGCGGTCTGTAGTACTCTTATAATACCTGAGTGAGCTGAGGAAACTCAGTGTTTATCTTAACACTGAGTTTCATCAGCTCCGTCTTTCACTGTTCGTCTATGTTCGAAGAGAAATTGCCTCCATTATCCCAAAACGTGCTGCTGTTGCGCCACGACGATGTGTAACCTCAACGCTTTTCAAAGTATTCGCGTGAACTATTTGATCGCATTTAACTTAGAGCCGTTCGAATCATTGGGAACCCAATTACGAGTATCTGTGAAGAGTTTATTTCGTTAAGAAATCTTATCGCTGTGCTTTCTCTACTGCATTTACCACGGGAAGTATTCTGGAGAACTGACCGACTTAGTTCCTGTCGCCGTCAATTTTCTAACCACACAGTATGTCACAAGCTTAAATATTATCCTCATCATGTGGACATGCAAAACTCTACTGCTGGGCGGTTTTGGTAAGAATTATTTTCCACGTTCTGCAAATTTGCGGAATGACTTACCGGCAGCAGGCGGTTTTTAAGTCAATATGACATAAGCAAGTACCTTTAAAAAGCGCGTCTCACTTATTTATAAGGCTGGCAACGTAGCTCCCCTGGTGTTCCACGGGGCCGTGTGTGGCAGTAATGATTTACCGTACGCTAGTATGCCTCGTCTTTTCTTACTTTCTTTCTTAGCTTCACGCTGTATCCCGCACGAGGCAGGGAAGGCAGAGGGAACCCGGGAACCTAGTGTTAAGACACTCCGTTCCACTTCCCTTCCCCACTTTCCGCCAAAATTGAGGCATTGCGTGTTGAGTGGCGGAACTCAATGTCGCGCTTTGCCTTATTACAAGAGCGAAGAAATGAAACATTAAATATTTAAATTGAAAATATTAAATATTTCATTTCCTCGACTGAACCCAGAACCTGTCGGTTACAGTCACACGCTTGTGCCGCTGCGCCACGACAGGCCTCGTCTTTTCCATAAAAAAAAAAGCTGTTTAACACTGTATGATTAAAACTGAGTCATGTCGTGGCGCAGGAGCACGAGCATATGGTTAACGATATATTGTGGGTACCATACCCACTCGTGGAAATGAAATATTAAATATATTTTATCAAATGAAATATTTGATACATTCATTTCTCACCTATAGTAACAAGGAAAAGCGTTCTGTTTCCCACTTTTCATCATATTTCAAGGCTTTGCGTTTTAAATGGTGGAACCCCATACCGAAAGCGAAATAACAATAATAAATATTTCCTCAAGTGGTAATTGAACTTACAATCGAGCAAGCTACCCTTACAATCACACGCTAGGGCCCCTACGCCCCGACAGGTCTATAAATTTTAACTATGACATTAATATTTTTATATAAAGTACTAAAAAATTTATACAATTTTTTTCGATCAAACGTTGCATAAATCGCATATACATAAAAGTAGATAGAGTTTGATTTGCATTCTAAAATACTAAATTGGCTTCGTACCAAGCTATGAATAGAAAAATTTTGTTTTACTACAATAGGAAATATGGTATTAAAATGGGTCAATTTTTCAGTTTTGCAACAAATATTTGATTTGCTCACGAATCGTTTAAAGCTTGTGGTATATTTTTAATGAATAATAGAAAAACGTAGGTATTACAGAAGGAGAATGAAAGTGAGAAGAAAAAGATGTCATCTCTTGGTAGTATGCGTACGCGTCCTTTTTGAGATAATGTGCAAGGAAAAAATGTTTATGAAGCAAGAGTTAATATGAAAAGAGGCTTTAGGAGACCAAAGTTGACTTTCAAGAATACAATATAGATAATATCATCTATATAGATGATCTATATAGATGATAATATAAAAGATGGGTTAACACCTTCAAACAAGCAGTTTTGTTTGAAGTTGACAACAGTGAATGAGGCAAAAGGGGTCAGAGGTTGTACCGTTCGGCGCTCCAGAGTATCGCCAGAGACACGGACGGATACTTAAGTGAATGAAAGTACACTCATTTAGTTACCATCTTTGATGGTAAACACTTAAACCACACCGTAACAGAACCAAAGAAAAGTTAAACGGGTAAAAGAGAAAATATCAACAAAGTAAAATGTAGAAAGAGGAAATAATAAGAAAGTATCTTGTTAAATCGCATTTTGTCGAACACTCGCATTCTAAAGTTACTTTTGTTTACTTCACTAGCAAATGATACTAGTTAGTGTTCTCCGAAGCGTTTGTTTTTACCTACCGTTTAATGAACTCAAAGAGCATTGAGGACGTCTCGTTATAAAAGATGGTATTTTTCTCTCATTTATTTTTTATTATTCCTTCGTGTTTCATAAGCTACTTGCTTGTATACTTTGTTAGCAAGTTTTTTCGTTAAATGGTAACGTATTTCTTGTTGCTTCTTTTTTATATCTATTTTATTTATAACTATAAAATTTTTCTTAGGTCTGTCGATAGGGTGTAAGATCGATCCTCGCTTAAGGAAATCAATAATTTTACTTTGCTGTCGTAACCAAGGAAAGTGCGGCGTTGAGTTCCGTCATTCAACACACAATGACGCAAATTCGACGGGAATTGTGGGAAACGGAAATGTCCTACGAGGAATAAGTGGCCTGACGCTAGATTTCAAGCTCCCCTCTAACTATCCTACCACTGACAAAAAAATATTCGTAAATTGTACCTACTAATACAGACCAAATAATCTACCAGGTGAAGAGATACGAAATATTTTCATAAAGCACACTATTTCTAGACACTGCTTGTTCACTGGCGGAATTAAACGCCGTACATTAAAACCATCGCAGAAAAATAACAGCTAAATGTTAATTCAAAAGAAAATCGAATTTATTCAGTTTACAGCCACATTCTATCTTACTACGCCGTGTTCTCAAAGGCAATACTATTATAGTATAATATTCTAATTCCCACTATGGAATTTGTGACATGTCGAGAATCTCTCTCAATACAAACATATACATATATACATATATATCGAATGTTCATACATTGCTTCATCGAGTGTCGTATGTCTGTCCATTGAAATTTCATCATAGGTATCTATTAGACTAAGTGATACTTAATATTGGTTGAATTTCTACAATTTAGAACATCCTATATAACACGTTTATGCAAATTGAGTTCAATTTGTAGTTTTGCTTTAAAAGCTGTTTGCATTTTCCTCTGTCAACCGTAATTTACAATATAAGTAGATATTTTTATTGAGTTTGATGCTGTATCTATGATATACTAGGGTGCGAATCTGAGTAATCAGTTTTAAGACACTCCGTTGCAATTAAAGGCACTTTCGTTCCTTACTTTCTGTCGAATTGAGATATTGTATGTTTGGTGGCGATACCTAACGCTGCGCTTTGTCTCAGTACCAGAGCGAACAAACGAAGATAATTACTAAATATTTTTTTCGAGAAGATATCGAGTCCACAACACGTTGCAGCCCCGTAAAGATTCACAGTGACTCCTTTTTCTTTTTTAACTTACTCTAATACGGAATACTTCGAAGTTGGGCAGAAAGACAACTGAGTGCTAACAGCGATAGGCCATATCAAAAATGAAAAGAAAATAACAGAAAATGTTAACCCAGTATATATAAAAGCTTAGTGCTTAACTAAAGCTCGGCCGGTCCTGGTAATTTTGCGTTGCTATTTAAACCGAATTTGGCTACAATCAAATTGACCCGAAATAGCTTATTTAACGGTTTTCAGCCCATTTTCACGCCAGTGGCTTGAATATTAACTAAACAAAGCGTATTAATAGTACAAAGGGACATTGCTACATGTTATTATATTGTTTTATGAGTATAGCTTCTGTTGTGTAAATTCGGAAGGTGTTACTGATGTTATGTTATCTAGTTTTGATGTAAAATAAAATTTTAAAAGAGACTTAAAAGAGATTTTAATACAGGGAAAATTTAATTTTTATGCCTTTTCTTTTCAATTTTTCGAAGTAAAATATTCATTTTTTTTGGCATTTATCGTTTCACTATTTATATTAGATAAATATTTAAATAGCTAAAGGACTGTTGTAGCACAGCGAGACAAGCGTAACAATGTGGGTGATGGAAACCAAAAAACACAATGTTAAGACACTCTTTTCCCATTAAAACATTCCGTATCCCACGCCGAATTGAGGCATTACGGACTGAGTGGCTAAACTCAACGGAGCACTTTGCCTTGGTACCAGGGTAAGGAAAATATTACAAAAAATTAAAATATTTAATTTCCTCGAGTGGAGATCGAACCCACAACCTTAACAACCGCATGTCTTTTTCCTACATCACCTGCATAGACATTTCAGTATCATGGACATATTCGTGTATAAATTTTACCATAAGCACATTTTGATCCAAATATCTTCAATTAGATGTATCCAGTGTTAACTGACGCCCGCTTTCCGGCTGTAACGTACATGTTACGTAACATGATTAGCGCATTTTGCATACATTGATGAATCAAATGCGCTCCACTTGCTATGGGAAATAAATCGTTGTGGAATTTTAATTCGGTGTAACGGTTTAACCGCTAATGAGAATATCCGGTAATTTGAAAATTGTTAATTTTCTTTCTCTTTCCGGTCTGAAGTAAGATGGTTTCGGATAAAATAACAATCACTTTTTGTTTCTAAATAGATATTTGTGGCTAGTATTAGCGACCTTAATGATCTAATTTAAACTAATTATCACATAGTAATTTATGTGTGAAATTGAAATAAATACACTCGCTAAGTGATTTATGATTGACAGGACATGACAGATACACATATATATGCCGTATGATTCCGGCTGAGAATAGGATCACCCTGGTAGTGATGGTGTCGTAAGAGGCGAATAAAGTACGTATGGGAAAGTCACGCTGTTAGCAATGGCAACACGCATGGGTAGACTCGACCAGATCACTACCACCCCTGCCATTTGAAACTGGCGTTAAGTAGTGGTTTCGGCCTCTGCGTTTCGTATTGGGTAATGCCGGGCCCCGGTGCCCATTCACCTTATAGGCCAGCAACCCACCTGTAGCTCCTCTGCTGCTACACGGAGCCGTGATCGGCAGTGATCACTTACCATCAGGTGACCCGAACGCTCGTTTGCCCTGTCTCATCCATAGAAAAAAAATCTTAGCTTCAAACTGTATTCTACCTGCCTAGGCAAAGGGAACCTGGGAGCCTCCGTTCCCTTGAAAATACTACCTTACCCCACTTCCTACTGACATCTCGAGGCATTAAGTTTTAAGAGGGTTACTCAACGCCATGCTCCTTTCCAGAAGGAAGAAATAAAATATTTTTATTCCCTCAAATGTTCATCGAACCCGCAACTATCATTTACAGCCGATTGCTGTTGCGCCTGTGCCACGAGGGCCCCTGATATACATTGTAGCATTTTCTCAGCATAATAAGATAGGCAGAGAAAATGTGAAGACACTAAGCTTTTTTCTCGCCTCCAGAATTTTAATACTTCCTAGTCAAATCTCGAACTATTTTGTTAATATTGTGACATCTTCAAACTACGCTACAATATCGTAATATTTAAGAATTTGTAGATTGATTTATGTATTGTTACTTAGTAATTAATAATATGTTTTATTTTTCCTCAGGTAAGCAGTTTCAAAGTAAAGGAGTACGTAAGTTGATTTTACTTAAAACAAATTAAATAACATAGGTCATATCTAATTTTATGTATATTTTTAGACATTTTTTGTACATTTATTGATTTTCCAAATCCGAAATTAAAGAAAGTATATAATAATGGAAAAATGTGTACCATCTCTACCAGATACCCTTGAATGTATGTTTGTAGAAGATATTAAGATGAACGATACGAATGCGTTAATATAACTATTACATTAATCAAATACCCTACAATTTACCAATTTGTTCTTATTTTTCATTCTTATCAGCGTTTTTGATACATCTAATATTGACCGGAAATATTTACTTACCGGAAAATGGAGATAGGAACGGAGTTTCTGACATAAGGTTCCCAAGTTTCCTCTGCCTATGCCTTGTCCGGGATTAAAGATAAAAAAGTTATTTTTATACTTTACTATACAAAGTTCGACTGAAACAAGGCAAAGCGCGGCGTTGAGTTCCGCCTCTCAACACACAATACCTCAAATTTGGTGGAAAGTGGGGAACGAAAGTGGAACGGAGTGTCTTAACACTAGGTTCCCAAGTTCCTTATGCCTACCCTGCCATGTGCGGAATACAACGTGAAGCTGAGTAGAGTATCTTTTTATCTTTGAATTAATTCATTTTTAATTTCTCATCTAAATTAAACTTATAATGGTTAGTAATTGAGTTTTCTACATTCTTTTTTCCTTTTAGCTTTATGTGAACAGTGTGCTTTTCATACGGCCACACGCATTTGTTCTACAAATTAATGTTTAACCAAGTGCACTATTATTTAGTGGGCATACGTATTTTGTTTAATCAATTACGCTTTTATTTGATGCCACCATGATAGTACTCGTATGTATCTGAGTTTTAAAGAGTTAGGTATATGTTCAATTCTCAAAGAATTGCATACACAAAGTGAGTACAAACAAAAGTGACAGTAAAAATAAAAGTTTTAACACATAACACTTTATGATAATAAAAATATTTTTTTTAATATATAAATAGTATTATATATATCTTTTTGCTATGACTAAATTCAAAAGTTACCAATTTATTGGTACAATTTTTTCCTCCGTTACCTTCAAGTATTGCTAAAACAGTTAAAATAAATTTATTACATATATTTTCATTCGTATTTAGTTTAATCATATAATAAAAAAGTACAGTACTTGTTTATTTTGAAATTATTATGTCAAGAGATATTTATAGGTAGATTTTCTACTATCTCTCAAATATTAATATGTGTTTTCCTTCTTTCCTGCATCCGCACATGGCAGTGTAGGCTGGCAACATAGAAACTTAAGACACTCTATTCCATTCTTTACTTTCCGCTGAATTTAAGACATTGCGTATTGAGTGGCGTAACTCAATGCCGCACTTTGCCTATGGCAGCCATATGGCAGGGTAGACAAAGGGAACTGTAAGGACCTAGTATTACGATACTCAGTTTCGTTCCCCGATTTCTGCCATTTGAAGCATTCCTTCTTACCAGAGTACTCATTTCATTTGAAAATATTAAATATTTCTCTTCCTCGATTGGGTATCGAACCCGTAAGCTGTCGTATTTACTTTCATACGTTTGTGCCGCTGCGCCACGACAGGTCTCAATATTTATATTCCAATTCAATTAATTGAACCTACAACCAGTGCCTATACACTGTAGCTCCTGAGTTTGTAGACTGTTTTTTTTAATAGAAAAATTCGATGATCGCGCTCGTTTTTAAGTACACCTTAAACACTTTGCCTAGGCAAGGTTAGGATTTTTTTTTCTTTTAAAGTTTTTATTATCATTTCGTCTGTCTGATTTTTAAATAAAGTACACTGTCAAGTTTCAACGAGAATAGTCTGGAAATTTGGAGAGAACGGAGAGTCTCAGATAAATTAAATAAATAATATATATTTTATAAATTTTAAGACCCGTCGTGGCGCAGGCGACAGGTTGTGGGTTCGATCCCCGCTCGAGGAAATAAAATATTTCATAGTTTCAATTTAAATATTGAATATTTTAATTTCTTCGCTCTGGTAACAAAGCAAAAAGTGCGGCTTTGCCACTGAACACGCAATTCCTCAATTTCGGTTCCCCAAAAGTGGCGAACGAAACGGAGTGTCTTAACACTATGTTCCTAAGTTCCCTCTGCCTACCCTACCATGTGCGGGATATAGAGTGAAACTGAATATTTTATAAATTTTGACATTAACAAAAAAAAAAAAACATTAATACTTGTATAAATACAGTGAAAAAATATGTAGTTCCAATATAATTTTAGTACGAATCAAACAAATATAATATTTTCGCAGCTTAACCGATTGTACGTTGCCGCAGTAACTCATTTATCGGGCTGAGACCAGCGCAATATTGTGTATCAATATTATCTTTTAGTTTTATAAAAAAAAATACTGCCTTGTTTATGATAAGGTTCAAATATTTTTTTTTTTATTAGTAGAAAGAGAGAGAGGGAGTGTTGGTAGTGGGATCGATTCTCGGTCGTTGAAATTATATTTAGTATTATAGGCAGGTGGAGCCTACAATTAAGACATTCCTTTCCCCAAGTACCGCCCTAATTTCAAGATATTTTTAGACAATTTGTTGCCTAGCGTAACCCAACGATGCGCTTTGTCTGATTAAAAAAGCGAGAAAAAGAAAATAATTGATTGCACCAATTATAAAATAAGTTTCACGCTTTTTCTCATACATGATAAGGTAAAGAGAACTTGGGAACCTAGTATTAAAACACTTCCGGTCTCCTCTTCCCGCCGAATGAGTAGCATTGCGTGTGGAGTAGAGGAACTCAACGCCGCACCTTAGCCTTAATACTAGAGTGAAATAATTAAAATATGAATTTTCCGCGACTGAGGATCGAACCCACACCCCCTCGCATTCACAGGCACGCTTGCATCTATTATAACTATTTTAAAACATACCATATATGATTGCGGCGCTGAGTTCCGCCACGCAATGCCTCAAATTTGGCGGAAAGTGGGGAACCAAGTGGAACGGAGTGTCTTAACACTAGGTTCCCAAGTTCCCTCCCTCTGCCTATCCTGCCAAGTGCGGCATTCAGCGTAAGGCTCAGGCTTTTAAAAATTATCAATGTATCCATAATATTAAATATAATAATCACTTCACCAACTTTCATTTCAATCTTAGTACAGCTGACCTATTTTTCTAAATGCGTCTGCTACTTATGAAATATCAACGCAAGCGATTCTTGTCTCAACTCCTTTGTATTACGGTTGATATTTCCGGTTAACCGAAACAAGGCTTATTCGCAAAGGGTTTCCATTTGATTAATCACATTTACGCAAATAATGTCCCAGAAGGAAACTACAGAGGTCGTGGATACATTTTCTATTTCTTACAAATCGGTTGTTTGCTTCGGTTATCGGGATTTATGGTTGTTGAGGAATAAGTATTGGTTGGACAGAATAATAAATTATATTATGTAGTTATTGAAGATTGTCGTGGCATATGGGTGCGACTGTTAACATGACAGGTTGTGGGTTCGATGTTCACTTTAGGTAATAAAATTTTTAGTTTAATTTTTCGCTCTGGTAACAAGGCATTGTGCGGTGTTTAGTTTTGCCTTTCAACACAAAATATCTTACATTCCGAAAAAAAATGGGGAACGAAACAGAGTGTCTTAACACTAGGTTCCCACATTTCCACTGCCTACTCTGCCATATGTGAGATACAGAATGAATTTGAAAACAAAAATGTAGTTAAGTCTAAAGGTTATTTTAGTGAAATGTTTCTTACATTTCACTCCCACTTCCACTAATAATGTTAATATGGATTGGTTGAGCGTTTGTTCAGAAAAGTATTCTTTTTTTTTACATTTACACATTCGTTTTTCATCATACATAGCAGGATAAGTAGTGTTAGAAGAAGAAGAAGCTGAAAACTTAGCCCTTTCCCATTAGGACACTACCGTTCCTCTCTTTCAGCATATTTCATGAGACAATAGCGGACGTTGGGATCGGAGTGTCTTAACACTATGTTACCAAGTTCCTCTGAATACCCTGTTATATGCAGGAAACAGTGTGACTTTTAAAAATAAAATACAATTATTCAGAATCATTAATTAACAAAAGCGAATGTTTTTCATAGAACATTAATTAATAACATAAATATATTATTTGTAATTTTATATATATTTTTGATTTACACGCCTATATGTAAACAAAAGCGCATAGCATCTAGTGTGAACTGATTAGTTTACGAGCTAGCATATCGTAGGCGGTGATCCTATCTTGGCACGCGATTAGGACTGTGCAGTACTGAAAGTTAAAGCTATACGATGATAATATTAAGAAAACAGTAAATATTGATGCCTGATGATTGATAAATGTATGTATATAAATGAAATGTATTTTTTTTTTCATATTAACAGTAGATTAATTGTGAAAAGCTGTATTTGTGATTAAATGTATTGCTTTAATATATGTATAAGGAAATGAACAAATTAACTTCCTTTATTGAATGGACTGGTTAGGAACGAATTTTAACTTTACACCGGTTTTGAGGCACTGCGTATTGAGCGCCGTAACTCAACGCTGCTTTATTGCCTCGATACTTTAGCGAAAAGATCGAAACCGCAATCATCGTGTTTATAATCAGAAAACGTGGCAATTAATTGGAGATAAAGATATTCTTCTGTCCATGTATGTTTATATATAAATATTTATGTTTTAAGTGTTTTACAATCTTAATCTTATCGAAAAGTAAATCGGTGCCGGTCAAACGGTGGGCGTATTTGGAATACATTTGTTTGGGAAGCCGCTATCTGATTCGTGTGAATCTTTGGATAGTGTAATATTTAGTTTTTTATATATTCAAGAGGCCTGTCGTGGTGCAGCGGCACAAGCGTGTGACTGTAACCGACAGAATCTGGGTTCGATCCCCAGTCGAGGAAATGAAATATTTAATATTTTCAATTTAAATATTTAATATTTCATTTCTTCGCTCTGGTAATAAGGCAAAGCGCAGCGTTGAGTTCCGCCACTTAACACCCTCAAATTCGGTGGAAAGTGGGGAACGGAAGTGGGACGGAGTGTCTTACTACTAGGTTCCCGGGTTCCCTCTGCATATCCTGCCTCGTGCGGGATACAGCGTAAAGCTGAGTGAGTGAGTGAGTGAGTGAGTGAGTGTATATATTCAAAAAAAATCATTTAACGCTGTATCCTGCGCTGTGCGCTGTACTTATAGCGACAGAGGGAACCTAGTGAAAATATATTTCTGTCTACCACTTGCACTAAATTTGAGTTGTTGCTGTAGCGCAACTCAACGCCGCGCTTTGGTTCATTAAATACAAAATATTTTCGCGAATGAGGATCGAACCCACAACCTATTAACATAA
This sequence comes from Eueides isabella, assembly GCA_019049475.1. NCBI lineage: Eukaryota > Metazoa > Arthropoda > Insecta > Lepidoptera > Nymphalidae > Eueides > Eueides isabella. Next base: position 1,260,906 of record CM032404.1, read on the forward strand.
ATTAAAGTATTTAAAAAATTTATTTTGACTTACATATACATTTACATTTTAACTTAAATATAACGATGTAAAACTTTTTCCGTCACAAAAGTGGCGGTGATTGATGAAATTGTTACTAAAACTTATACTTACGAGTAGTTTAAAAAAAAACTTATTGATCGTTACTTTTAAAAGAGCCCATAACATACATCTATATTGTTTTGTGTATTATATTTCAGCTTCACATTTCCTGCATATATCGGATATTAAGATAAGCTTTAGGGAAGATTTTAACTCTCGAAAAGCCCTACTCGACTATGCTGATAGGGCTTTCCGTATCGCATGTAGCAGTAACAGTAGCAGAAACCGAAACAATTTATGTACTCTACCAACACCGATAGCACAAAAAATTACAAGCATCTTAACATGTTTGTTTGCTTAAGCACATATCAGACGCAGAAACACGCATAACACGCACACCCGAAACATTGAAATCAGTGCCCCACTATTCAGCCGATGCAACAAATTTAAACGGGTCAGCTTGGACTGAGGACTGAGCTTTCTAATTATAAAATACGCAAATACGTTATAATATACATAAAAAACTGCAATAACACGTGAAATGTGTGAAACGTAAGCCGTGAAATTCTCCAGCGACATTGACTATCGAATAGTGAAGTATAGAAACATATCGTTAGTACTGCTCGACTGAATTGAAAGTACTTCATTACTGCGGGCTAATAAGCGTAGATGTTATGGTGGTTGACGATAACATAGTGGAAGTTGCCGCTCGACTGAGTTGCATAAAATTCTCTAAGCAACATGAGGTGTTACTGCATGAGGACAAAGGTAAAAGGAAGACCTTAGTTACCTTAAGGCGGCACACTCCAGCATCCATATAGCCCGTCCAGATATATCATTTTCAAGCAGTTAAAGTGGCTTAGAACGTCTTCAAGGAATGACCGTAAAACACACAAAACGAACAGTCCAGAGTCTAAGAAAAACATACAGTTACATCTATATGCTCGAAAATATTAAATACTTAATTTCGTTAAGTGGAGATTGAACTCACACCCTAACGAAGTTTAAAGGAATCCTGCAGATAAGTTTTAGTTTGTATTGTTTATTATCATTTGTATTTTCTTTGTAAATACTGAAAATATCTTTGCTTTAGATCAAAATTACTTCTTCGTGATCTAATAAATAAGCCACAAAACTAAGGTAGTTTAACCATAAAAACAAAACGAACTAATAAACTACGAGGCCATCGCGGCGTAGTGGCAGAGCATCTGATTGTAAACGCAAAATGAAATAAAAATAAAGGGAGCTCTATTCTCTCAGCTTCACTCTTTATCCCGCGCATGGCAGGGTAGGTAAAGTGAAGTTGGGAACTTAGTTTTAAGACACTCCGTACCACTTTCGTTCCCCACCTTACTCGGGTTTCATCTTACTCGGGGAAATTAATTATTTTCAATTTTTATCTTTAACTAGCTGACCAGACAAACGTTGTTTTGCCATAAAAAAGGAAGCATGTTAAGTTTGTTCAACCCAATAGTAGCCGTATTCATTTAAATCGAATGATGTTTAGGGCAATATTGTTTGAAATTAAATGAAACTTGTGATGAATAACGTATTTATTTGGATATCCATTTTTCAAACCCCTAAGTGATAAGGGTTGAACAATCTTAACACATGTTTCCCTTTTTATGGCAAAACAACGTTTGCTGGGTCAGCTAGTTGTTTATAAAAACACCTTCACCTATAATGCATTATTTTAGAACAAGTTTGGTTATCATAAAAAGCTTACCTTTAAAGATAGACTGCATAAGTCTATCATTTAAGGTTAGCTTTTGTGTGTACTGTTTGACTGTCTCGTATATATTTTTTAGAACTCTTAAAGGAGAACAAAATTTATTTTGAAACTTTAACCGTTCACGCAACACGCGCAGCAGAAACTTTCAATTAGGAAAAAAAAACCCGATTTAGAAACATTCTTAAATAGTGCTCCGGTCCTATTAGTCTTAACGTGATGACATATAGAAAGTTACATCAGTAGTTCCTGAGGTTAGAGCGTTCAAGCGAGCAAACAAACTCTTCAGCTTTATAATATTAGTATAGATGAGAAGAAAAAATTGAGTTTGAGTTCTACCAGCCAGCACGCAATATCTCTAAAATTGGCCAGTTACCATATTTAATGTTCCTTCTGCCACTTTTGCTGTACTAAAAATGGAGCGTGACATCAAAGAAATATTTTAAAAATATTTTTTTTAACCGTGACCTGTAAAACACCAATTGTATAATTCCATCTGCACTCAAGAAAATTAAAAATTTAACATTTTCATTTCTTCACTCAAGGGTAAGGTAACAAGGCACAGCGGCCGTGCCGACTCGGCTCACCATACATAAAGGCCCCAAGTTCACTCGAAATTGGCGACAGGACGGAGTGTTTCGATAATAGGTTCCTTTAGTTCCCTTTTCCTAACTTGCCATGTTGATATATACAGCGAGAACTTAATAAAAAAAACTATAATTATACCTCGTTGACCTAAAACACCTAATTGTACATGAAATACTCGCTATAATTAAACAGAGTGCATTAGATCAATTGTAAGCTGTTTTCATTTTAAGTGAACATTACAGGAAACGATCAGTGTGAAGGTGTGTCGGGAATCACGGTAATAACATTCAATTTGGCTAAAGCGTTCGCGTTTTGTGGTACAATGTGTATGCGGTAGCGATTTTTTTTTAAATCTAATGTTTTGTATGGATAGAACTTTGGTGTTATGGGTATTTTAGGTATTTAATTATTTATTACACGGGTCATGACACAGCAGCGTGTGAATATAAGCGGAGCACTTTACAAGTTCGATTCTTACTTGGGGAATTGAATACGGAGGCGTAGAATTCCGCCACCACGCAATATTTCAAAAATTCGACGGAAAGTGGGTACGGAAAGTATTAGCACAGATTTCTGGGTTCCATTTGCTTATCTTACTATATGCGGGTGAGTGTGAAGCTTAGATTGGACTATATTAAACATTACGATGATGCAATTTTTTTTTTCATAAAGTTATTCAAATGTTTAATAAACCACTTTGTTTCATATTTATTTACCATTATTTTTCAAAGTGACTTGTGTAGCTTTTAATATATCAATTCTACATAATCCTGTATTTTTTGAACTTGTCTTATCTCAGTTTCACGCTGTATCCTGCATATGGCAGGGTAGGCAGAGGGAACTTGGAAACATAGTGTTAAGACACGTGTTCCACTTCCGTTCCCCCCTTTCCGCCGAATTTGAAGTATTGCGTGTTGAGTGGCGGAAGTCAACGCCGGGTTTTGCCTTGTACCAGAGCGAAAAAAATAAACTTAAACTTAAACGTCTTTATATTCACTATTTAATTAAAACGATTACGATAATGATTTATAAAAAATGATACCATGTTAAAACATTAAAATCTTTCTAAAACAATAACTGAATAAGTTTTTAACTTGTACCGCACTTGAATGACCCGCGGGAAGTAATTTCGCTCAGCAGTAATCAGGTTTATGTCGGCCTAGCTTCTGTAAGGGTTATGGCAAGTCTCACAACTGATTTTAGATTTATATATTACGCGTATAATAATAATAAATGAAGATAATTCTGAGAGTAGCACTCTCACATTTATCTGGATATTAGTTTTCTATTTTCAGAATTTCGTAAGTGAACAGGTACGAAGGGAACTCGTCACTTTGTTGTTCGTCTGTCAAGATTTATCTCCCGATCGTTTGGAGGTATCAGCTGCAATTAATATCAATTTTTGTAAATCTATGATCCCGTAAAGTACAGAAAAAACCAAGCTTATAAGTCAACACAATTAAAAAGATACCAGCACTTATGCATCGAATTTGCTGTATTTTGTATGAAATACGAAGCGTAATCAAAACTACTAAGTTGGGTACTGTTCTGTGAATCTACAATGATGAAATTTAGCAGAGTAAGATTAACATTGAAAACATTAAAAACTAAAAGAGAAATAAAAGAAGGCCTGTAGTGGCGCAGCAGCACAAGCGTGTGATTGTAACCGACAGATTGTGGGTTGTGGGTTTGACCTGAAAGTATTAAACATTTCAGTTCATCAAGAGGGGATAAACTTTGGTGTTATGGGTATTTTGGGTATTTAATTATTTATTATACGTGTCATGACACAGGAGCGTGTGAATATAAGCGGAGTACTTTACAGGTTCGATTCTTACTTGGGGAATTAAATACCGAGGCGTAGAATTCCGCCAACATGCAATATCTCAAGAATTCGACGGAAAGTGGGTACGGAAAGTATTAGTACAGATTTTCGGGTTCCATTTGCTTATCTTACTATATATGGGTGAGTGTGAAGCTTAGATTGGACTATATTAAACATTACGATGTTGCAATTTTTTTTTTCATAAAGTTATTCAATTGATGAATAAACCACTTTGTTTTATATTTATTTTCAGTTCATCAAGAGGGGATAAACTGAAATGTTTAATATTTTTAGCTTCACGCTGTATCCCTCACATGGCAGGGTAGGCAGAGGGCACTTGGGAACCTAGTGTTAAGACACTCCGTTCCACTTCCGTTCCCCTTTTTCCGCCGAATTTTGAGGCATAGCGTGTTGTGTGGCGGAACTCAACGCCGTGTTTTACTTTGTACCAGAGCGACGAAATGAAAACATTAAATATTTAAATTAGGTTCCCAAATTAATTCTGCCTACCCTGCCATGTACGGGTACAGCGTAAAGCTGAGTATGTATGTAACATGAAAATATTAAATATTTCATTACCTCGAGTGGGGATCGAACCCACAACCGATCGGTCACAGTCACACGTTTGTACCGCTGCGCCACGACAGGCTTTAATTTTTTTCAATTTAAATATTTCATGTTTTTATTTCTTCGCTCTGGTAACAAGGTAACAAGACAAAGCTCGCCGTTGAGTTCAGCCACTCATGCAAACTCACCGCAATGCCTCAAAGTCGGCGGAAAGTGGGAAACGGTAGAGGAACGGACTCTCCAAAGTTCCCAAGTTCCCTCTGCCTACACTGCCATATGCGGGATACAGCGTGAAGCTGAGTAAGTGAGTGAGTGTTTTAAAAGGAAAAAAAATCTGAAAAGTTAAAATTATAGGAAATGTATAGAAACTTAAGCGTTGCTAGAATTGAATTCCATCTTAACTAACAAAGAAATCAACCAAGGAATGAAACCCATAACAGTATTGTTTAAAGGCAATTGTCATTCTCTCCTACAAGTTCGACCCACCAAATATAAATTTCACTACTACAAACTATCTTGTTAGCATATTGTTACTAAATTCTAGTTAAGCTCGAGGCATCCCAAGACGTAGTCGAAGCTTTAAAGATTTTAAGCGACGCTATGTGTTTTTTTTTAAGAAAAGGAGACTTGGGAAATTAGTGTTAAGAAACTCAGTCTCGTTCTCCATTTTTCGCCGAATTTGAATCATTGCGTGTTAAGTGGAGGAGCTTAACGCCGCGCTTTGCTGTTATCGAAGTGAAAAAGTAAAAAAAAATATATTTCTTTCATTTCATCAAGTGGAAATCGAACCCACAACCTGCGTGTACAGTCGCATGCTTGTCCTCCAGCGCTACCGCTCAAACGCCTTGTGATTTATAGCGGAATTCCTTATTTGTCACCTGCCTTTGTCCAATTGTGTAGCGATTTCTCAAACGTTATATTGGATTTGGCGATGGATTGTCAGTGAATTGGTGTTTTAGATTAAAATTTTCTAAATTTTACACTACAAATGAATCACGAGGCGGGGTAGGCTTGCCTAATGATAAATTCGTACGCGTTCAAATTGCTTGCAAGTCGGAAATGGTATGTTTTAAAGAAGACAAAGAAGAAGGATATTAAATTATTTTCCTTTTCCTTTAGATTATCCTCTTTTTTCAGTTTCACATTGTTTTCCGCTAATGGCAGGTTAGACAGAAAAAATTAAGAACTTAATTTTAAGACCCAAAAGCCGTTTCCGTGTCCGCCGGATTTTATGTACTGCGTGTTCAGTGGCAGAACTCAACGCCGCACTTTGCCTTGTTACCAGATGAACGAAAATAAGAAATGAAAATATTAAATATTATATATCTACGAGTGGCCATCGAATCCACAACCTGGTGACGAAGATAATTTAGGCACTTAATAATCATATATTGGAGTTTAATTTAGTTACCTTCAAGTATACTCGGGCATCACTATTCACTCAAAGAAAAATTTACAGTTTTAAGTTTTGTCGAATTGAATGAAGTGTAATTATTTTTTATGATCACGCCCGCATACCAATAAAACCGCATATAAGAAATAAAGAGTTGAGATTCTCTGTTCTCCGTTTTATGCCGGATTCATGTTCAATGGCGGAACTTACCACAAACATGTTTATGCCCCTGCAATACGGAGAGCTACATTAATTTAAATATTTTTTTTATTCATAGGTATGATTCGAGATGTTTTGGTAGCGCAATTTAATACCGTCTGAAGCGTGATTGTTGGTTTAATTATTTATTAGGCAAAGGAATAAATATATTCAAATTTTCTTTATTAATCTACTTTAGGAGACAGAGCGTGGCGTTAAGTTCCGCAAATCACACGATGTCTTAGAATTAAATCGTAAAGTGTTCAGTGACTTAACCTTAGGTTCCCTTTGTCAACTTTGCTTTAGTAAAATAGCAACAGTGTTTTTATTTTAAGACTATTATGTACTCGGCATTAAATACTTATAAACGACCCCATGATAACGTTGTTACGCTTAGCATTAAAAAATATCATTCTTATATGCGGGATTCATTAGTTTCCACCCGGAATCAAATCTACCTGTCATTTTCTATCTCTTTCTATCATCAATTGATCTTTAACGTTAGAAAGGGATAAAAAGAAATGTTTATTCGGGAAAGAAAACGGTTGTATTTGTATTTTGTGACATTTTTTCACACATGCCCTTGTTTTATCGTTAAAGTTTTAACTTCGATTTGAAGAAATTTTGTTACATAGTTTCGGTAAAATTATTTTAACTGTAATCGATTACTTGTTTTTTAGCTTTACGTTATATCCTGCATATGACTGGGTAGGTATAGGGAACTTGGGAATCTAATGTCAAGATACTGCGTTACCACTAAGTCACTTCCGTTCCCCACTTTCTGCTGAACTATGGAGACATTATGTGTTAAGTGGAGATACTCAACGTTTTGCCAAGTCATCAGAGCGCAGGCCTCAATAGATTAGTTTTTTGTCTATGCTCTTAATAATTAGACAATAATTTAATTTATGCAAGTTCAGGAACATAGTCAGCTCAGCAACGGAGAAATACATACAAATATTAAAATATTATGTTTGATTTTTATATGTAAATCAGTCAGGTAATACGTTCGATTTTCACTCAAGTATATGAGATATTTACGTTTTCGTTTTATTCGCTTTGACACCCAAAAAAAGTTCGGCGTTGAGTTGGCTCGACGTGCTGACCAAATTTAACACGAAATCCTTTATATGGCGGAAACTGGGTATAAAAGTGTTTTAATATTAGGTTCCCAGGCATAAGGAATTGTGCGTACCCTGCTTTCTGCGGGGTACACCGTGAAGCTATATTTTATTCTCTTCTATTTATTTTCATTAATATGAAGTTTTACAAAGTAACTTCATATTAACCTAATTAATTAAATGAAGGGTAATCAGGAACTTAGGAACCTAGTGTTAAGGCACTCCGTTCCGTTCCTCACTTTCCGCCGAATTTGAGGCATTTCGTGTTGAGTGGTGGAACTCAACGCTGCACTTTACCTTGTTACAAGAGCGACGAAATGATAACGTGAAATAATTAATTTGAAAATATTAAATAGTTTATTTTAAAATTTCAAGTCAAGTTCCAGTAGGGGTCGAATCATTAACCTGTCGTGTTCACAGTCACACGCCTGTGCCCCTGCGCCTCTACATGCCTTAAAGTATGTTATATTAGCCTATCATTAGTCCAAGCTATATATAACCATATTGCCTATAGAAATACAAATATTTAAATTGTGATACAAATAAATAAATTTGCATTGTGGGTAGTTCATCCAAAAACATTTACATATAAATAAATCACAACCACCAAAAAGGACACTAAATCTTGTCATTTCTATGTAAATGATGATAAAAATGAATAAATATTTATAATCTATTACGATTAGTTTTAACTATATTTGGTAATAATAGAACTTTAATGATGAAAAACGAGCTGTTTTCCGGTTGTAGTGAAGTTAAATATACTAATATTAAATGTTTGGCTTTTGTATTTCAACCGCGCTGGCTCTCTTATACTATAAATTATATTTGTGGGGTGCAAGTGGCAATCTTATAGCGTTTTTCAAAAAAAAAATGTTAAAAAGGTTTTCAAGATAGGCAGTGTGAATTTAGGAACCTCGTGTGAAGACACTTTGTATCATTTCTCACTTTTCTCTAAATTAAGGGCATTTGCGTGTTGAGTGGCAAACATTTTTTTGGTAAAGAAATAAAAATGTTAAATATTTGATTGCCTTAATTGTGGTTTTTTTTTACTTTTAGCTGGTAAATTCCAAATTTTTGAATTAAATAGTAAAAAGATAAGTGTAAGAGCTTAAAGCAATGTTAAAGAATATTTTTAGTGCCATGCTTTACTAGCAGAGTATTGAGTATTAAATGGATACAGTTGTTAAATACGTTTTTTGATATTATCATGTAAAACACAAATGAGTGAAATAACACTACGGCTTTATTTTTTACCTTCTGTTCTGTTTCCACTTATTTCTTATTTGTCGTCTAATTTTGAAGATATTGAGAGTGGCTTACAACCACGCCGTTTGCGCCAGAGTGGGAAAATCGTCAATTCATGTATTTCATTCTCCTTAGTGTGAATTGAACTTACAATCAGCGTTTTTATAGTCAAAAGCGATAGATTCTGCGTTTGGTTTGTAAGCGTAGTTTGACAATATCTCGTTAAATTTGTTTTCAAAGAATACTGCAGCATTATTTGAAACACCATAAGTTTTAATGCAATTTTTAAAGGATCATTACATCTGAATAGTATCATAAAGATGGTATAAGTCATGAAAGAATTATGGGATTTATAGGATCTTCTATAGGATGCCGTGTGATGATTATGGCGTTGTAACATTAAATCGCAAAATTTGGTATCTGTTATGAGTTTTTGATTGTCAGATCTTTATTATGGCGATCCTTTAATTCAGTGTAGAAGGTTTTATAGAATATGAGCTTATATATTTACACGATTTTTATGAGGTTGTCGTGGCGCAGAGACATATATTTTTTTTTACTTTACAACTGTTGTGATATAAGATTTTTTTGCTTTGATAACGAAGCTAAGTGAAGCCTTAATCTCCGCTATTAAGCATGCTATATCTAGATTTTTTTTTTGTTAATTCATTCGGTTAGCCATGTTTTCTTTTTGGTTTTTGATAACTCTTTTAGAAAGTTATAAAGCTGTTTTAACTGTACATATATTTAAAATCGGTTTTCCGCTAAAAATAAAAAAATATGTAAATATTTATTATATAAAAATATTTATGTTCATTAAGTTTCTTAGTACATTTTATTATATTTAAAAAAATATATAATTTATTAAATAAAAAACGCTTATTCCTAAAATTTGTACCACACCAAAGGAGCTGAGATATTCCATAAATTACTATAACGCTTCTCTGTTGATTGTTGTTAGTCCGCTTTCTATAATTAACAAAAAAAGCCTACCATTATTTCCTTATACCGCTATAAAGTACTAACGAATACAGTATAAATAAAGAGAACATAGGTTCTCTTTATTTATTATTAAACAACATACATACTTTATACTAACTATTAAAAAAATACTTAATCCGATTTTCATCAAACATAAGAACCGCCGCAATAAAGAAAAAAACAGCATCAAAATCTGCTCATTTATTAAGTAGCTGTTGTACCACTGGCAGACAAACAGAAAAAAATAAAATATTAAATATTACACAAAGTTATAACACCCCTCTTTTTGCGTTAGTGGTTAAGTAGTGGATAAGATCGAAAATTTATATTACCTATATACATATTATAGTATTATTTTTAGCTTATTTGATTTAATCATTTGAAGGATTAAAACATAATAACCAAAAATTCACTAGATATTTCTGCACTATTCTTTTTTTTTTTTTTGTGGAAAAGACGGCAAACGAGCGTACAAGTCACCTGATGGTAAGTGCTCACCGTCGCCCACGGCCCCGTGTAACTCCAGAAGAGCTACAGGAGCGTTGCCGTCTTTTTAGGTGGATGGGCACCGGGGCCCGGCATTACCTAATGCGAAACGCAGTGGCCAAAGCCACTACTTAACGCCGGTCTTAAATGCCGGGAGTGGTAACAATCCGGTCGAGTCTGCCCATGCGTGTTGCCATTACTAGCAACGTGACTCTACCACACGCACTTTAGTCGCCTCTTACGACACCATCAGTACCAGGGTGATCCTATTCTAAGCCGGGATCACACGGCAATTCTACTCAGCTTCACGTTGTATCCTGCATATGGCAGAGTAGGCAGAGGAAACTTGGTACCTAGTGTTACGTGTTGAGTGGCGTGAAGTGTTTTTCCTTTATTAAAGAGAAGAAAATAACAATATTAAACCTTTTTCTTTCTTAGAGTAAGGTTCAAATCCACAACCTCTCGCGTTTACAATCGCATTCTTGTATAATGCGCCATGATAGGCATCATTTAATTTACTCCGCTGAATTTAGTATAATAATATATATGTAATTCACAAACTAAATGAAATCCAAACAAACAAACAAACAAACAAACCACAAAATTATTAATTAACAATCAAAACAGATCAAATATACAAATCAATTATTCGGAATAACAAACAATAAAACGTATATAAAGCATAAACGATTTACAAATGAAAAGTTTAATACTCTACAGATTTCATTACACTCTTAGAGCATTCAGACGTTAATAATGACACTTATGAAGTCACCATAGCGAAATGAACGAAGAAAGCCTCTTATAACTTCGGTAAAATTTCCTTTCAATTGACTTATCGATTCTATTCAACCACTTTATTACTGAATACTCTTGGAGCGAGCGAAAATCGTGAATATCGTGTTCGAAATCTTGTTTAAAACTTAGCGTTTACGATTTTTAATGCTGAGTATGTATAATTTGATATCTTGCTCGTTATTTATTTATAAGATATTATAAATGTATAAGTATTTTTTTTACGAAAAATATATGCTAAAAACCTTAAGGGGCAAAGCCGGATGTGGTTGCTAGTATTTAATATTTCCTCGCTCTGGTAACGATACGGCGTTGAGTTCTTCTCAACACGCACTCAACTCAAATTGCGTGAAAATGGAAAAGAGCAACCAGAGTATATTACAATTAATTACTTACACTAGGTTCCCAGGTTCCCTTTGTTCAACCTGCTAAGCGCGGGTTACAACGTAAAGCGTGAACGCCCAAATCAGTATAAACGTGTTGGCAAGCTCTAAAAAGCTGTTCTTTACATACATATAATATATTAATAAAAAGGAAAACATCGTTCGATACAAATCTCGTATAATCTGAGTGCAGGACGTTTTACGACGATGTATATGCCATCCCTTTATATCCGTACCCTGATTGCCTTGCCCTTAGGGTACCGACAGAAAATAAAGTGGCCATGCCAATTTATGACATTTTTTTTTGCCCTCATTGCTAGTGACAACGGTCTTATGTCAAATTTATCGTTCGAATTCAATTATAGCAAATAAGGGAGCTTAAATCTCAAGCTTCTTTCTTATTTTGTACTAGATTGTATTTTTTTTTTTGAAATTAAATCGTGTTTTTGTGTTTTAGGTTAATTGGATTTTGAGCTTAGTTAAGAAATTTGCTTAAGTGTTCACTTTTTTTAAGGTTGTTGTGGCTCAGATACACAGCTTTTGAGCTTACGAGTTACTGTAGTAGATTCGATTTCTATCCGATGCATTGAACAATGATCAAGGCACGATCTATATCAAATATATAATTAGAAATATAAACAAAAATAAACAGTATCGGAATGTGTCTGTTTTTAAAAGTCAATTTATGTTATTTATTTAAGCCTTTCTTTGTTCAAAAATACGGCGTTGAGTTCCGCCACTTAACACTCAGTGTCTTGAAAATTTGGCGAATATCGAGTATCTTAAGAATTAAGTCTCATTATCTTCATATTAGATTAGCCTTGCCTATTAAGTAAAACAAAAAAAAAAAACTTAGCACTGTGAAATATGTACATAAAAAAATATTTTGCAGACCCTACCTAACTCTATTCCATGGAAAAACCAACTATTTTTACCAATAATCTCACTATGAGACAAACTTGTAGTTTATAACGCCCTTATGAATTTACTCCAAAGAAGATGCTAGGTAGATGGGACCTCAGGCGATTACTCCAAATTGAATATGTAAAAAGGATCCTAAAAGGGTCTATTAAAATTCGATGAAGCAATACATTGATAATACTAGTTTCTTATATTTTTTGTGATATATTTTTTCAGCTTAAAGTAGTTTCTTTTGTAAAGTAGTGTACTAAGAAAGCAATGTCATTGGAAGTAGATTGGAAGAGTGTCCTGACTCTGCCGAGCCTATAGTTAAGCAATCGGTTTCGTTCCCCACTTTTCGCTAAAATAAGGCATTGCGTGTTGAGCTAAGCTAAGCTCATCGCCGCACTTTGCCTTGTTACCAGAGCGACGTAATTAAAGGTAAAACCTAATATATCAAATATTTGATTTGAAAATATTAAATATCTCGTTTCCTCGATTGGGCATAGAACCCACAGCCTGTTACGTTTACAGTTACACGCCTGTGATCTTACACCACGACTGGCCTCAACACGCATAACCGTGAAGAATTTATTACAAAAATCTTTCTTTCTTTTTCTTTCTAATAAAATGTGGGCGGAAATAGTGAAAAATATTATTCATAATTGAATTTAAATCTAGGTTGGCTATAAAGATTTAGACAAGCTCATGTACCAAAAGTCGTACTTTGTAGAAATTAAATCACTTTTATTGCATCTATAATTTAAACCAATTGCTTGTTTTATTTAAATACGTGCTTTTTATTTTTTTTTACTAACTTTTTTACCTTAGCATTGTATTATGTACGCTCAAGGAATGCAGAGAGAACAAGGCAACCTAACGTTCGGAAATTTCGTTTCATTTCTCACTTTTCACCTATGGATGTCGAACATTGCGTGTTGATTGACGGAACTTAACGCCGCGCTTTATCTTGTTACAAACACTAAGAATTATCTCTCGCTATAGCGTTTACAGTCTTATGGCCGTAGCAGACGACCAAATAGAACCTCGACCTGGGTTCGCCATCGAACCATGTTTTCTAGGCGAACCATGCTCCACACGATCGGACGTGGAAAAAAAGACTTTAAAAGCTTCACATGCAAACGTGTAAGCTTCATATGAATGGATATATTTTAACTTAAATGAATAAATATGAATTATTAAATTTAACGTACTTGAAATATAAATGAATGAATGAAGTAAATAATTCATTTAAAACAAAATACGCGTGTCCAAATTATAAGCACATGTCAAACTAAATCCCCCTTTGAAGTAAGTAAATATCAGGGAACCCGACCAAAGTGGAGTAGACACTAATAAGGGCCAGATGCGGCGAACGGAGGTCGAATACTAATTATCAGAATAAATGAATTAATTTCTTAATGAGATTGGATAACGAAGTTCTTGTGCTACAAGTTGTGGTAATTGTTTCTAAAAATTTATATATTTTATTATTATAAATGTACTTCTTTATATATATTTTTTTGCTAAATGTTTTGTTGGGTATTAATGGAAATAGAATGATTTAACATTAGGTTCCTGGGTTCCCTCTGCCTACACTGCCACACGAATACAGCGTAAGTAAGTAAGTTTAAATACAAGCAACGAAACGAAATATTGAGTGAATGGCGGAATTCAACGCCGCGCTTAGCCGAATAAATGTATATATATAGTATTTCACAGTCGCACGTTTATACCTCGGCACAACAACATTATGAATGAAATTATTTTATTTAATAGAGCACGCTCTATCACGCATATGGCAGGGTAGAGAGAGGGAACCTAGTGTTGAGATTAAGATACTTCCGGTCCCCACTGACTGCAGCGGAACTCAACGCCGCGCTGATTATTATTAAATAGAACATAGATAAAAGAGCTAAAAACTAGTCTAGCATTTTTAATATACTATTCATACCTATTTAGAGAGCAGCAGAAAATCCTTTGTTTAGGGTCAAACAAAATATATGAGAAAATAAATAATTCGGACACCTCTGGGACAAAAGACACTGGTATACAACGCTGCATACAAAATTGAGTCTATTTCTATTGAAATAAGATCGACAGAACAACAAGAATTGTATGTAATTTATTTTCTACGAATTCTAAAAGGATATATCTAAGTTAAAGTTGTTACAGCAAAATTGATCTTATTTCCAAGGCATATAGTTGGTTTTTCCATGATTTTTTTAAAAGGAATTCAGGTGAAGTAAACACGTGGGTCGTATTTAAATAGTGTAAACATTTAATTATGTCTCTTGTTAGAATATTCAACGGAGCTGAAAATATGTATATATTTTACACCAAAAACACCTCTGATTTTCATTTTTGGTTATTTACTTTACGAATTAAGTAGTTTTTACGTCCGGTGACTTTTACGACTGTATCCTACATAGAGCAGGGTATTCGAAGGGTACTTGGGAACCTAATTTTGTGATACTCCATTTCTATTAAGGTTCCGTGGTTCATTAAAATTATTGTAAAACAAAATAGCATATACTAATAAATGGGCTATCCAACACAAACATTATCTTAATTCAAACCAATCGTTTCTGAGCTAAGCGCATTAAGCCAAACAAATTGTTAAATAGAGGCTCCTAACACTAAGCTTAGCGCGGCGTTGAGTTCCGCCACTCAAGATACAATGCCTCGAATTCGGCAGAAAATGGGGAAGAAAATGGGGATTCTTAGCACTAGGTTTCCAAGTTCCACCTGCCTACCCTACCATGTGCTGGATACAGTGTGAAGATGAAAAATTGATACACAAATTGTTTACAGCACTACATTTGACATTAAATTTTTAGCACTACGTAGACAGAGAAACTCTTATCGCTGGGATCATCTTTCTTGTTTTTGTCTTATTTTCAAAATTGTGAATGGCGGAACACAACGCCGCACTTTGCCGACTTAGAAAAAAAATCATGGAACCCACCGTTCTGCTTTAAATCAATGGGTAAATAATAATTTACCATACAAATGAAACAAAAACGCTTAAAATACCTTTTCGCTATATGTACGAGTATGTACGTTTTGTGATAAGCGAGAATGCTATTTTAATCCACATATCCTTGTTGAGGATAACAAACGTCTTCACCTTATCTATGCGATAAATAGAGACCACACAGAATTGTTTTAATGTATATAAATTTAACACTCAGTTTTTAATTGTTTAACTTTATGCGCTTTGCCCTGTTTCAAACGTATATATGTACGTACATATACACACACACACACATATATATATATATATATATATATATATATATATATATATATATATATATATATATATATATATATATATATATATATATATATATATATATATATATATATATATATATATATATGTGTGTGTGTGTGTGTGCAAACAAAGCAAAGTATGGCGTTAAGTTCCGTCACTCAACACGCAATGCTCGACATCGACGGAAAGTGGGAAGCAGAACGGTGTTACACTAACGTACACTAAGTGCGGTTACACTAACTTTTGTAACACTAACAGCGCCAAGGCAAAACATAGAAAGGGACGTATCTAAAGAAAACAAAGTTTGAGTACATTATTGAAGTAATAAAAGTGATTTCATTTGGACAAAGGATGTCTTTCGATACCTGAGCCAGTCTAAAACCTAGATTCAAATTCAATAATGAATAATATTTTTCTCGATTCCCGCTCACGTTTTATTAAAAAAAGGAAAGAAGGATTTTCTTAATAAAGTCTTCACAATATATAATAATAGAAAGCTAACGCGACAGCTTTCGCTGTAGGAACTTCAAATCGACTTGAGACCATAGCACTTAATACATATCCTAAAATTTCAGTGTAAATTCTATTCCGTAGTTTTGTCCATGAATTGTAACAATGTTATATAATTGCTAATACAATTATATAAAAGTCAGTATAATTATTAAGATTTTTTTCTAAAATTCAATTAGGATAAATTCAATGAGGCATGTCCTGGCGCAGCGGCACAAGCGTGTGACTGTAACCGACAGGTTGTGGGCTCGATCCCCACTGGAGAAAATGAAATATTTGATATTTTTAATTTAAATATTTAATATTTTCATTTCTTCGCTCTGGTAAAAGGCAAAAAACGCGGCGTTGAATTTTGCAACTCAACACGCCATACCTCAAATTCAGCGGAAAATAGGGGACGAAAGTGGACCGGAGTGTCTTAATATTAGGATGCCATGTATGCCCATGTGCGGGATACAGCGTGAAGCTGAGTCTAAATTAAGTTACTAAGGCAGTCGTGGCATCGGTAAAGCGTATTACAAACTAACCAATTGTCCAATTACCACTCAGAGCAAATCCTATCCCGCTAAAAGCGGGAAACTGCGTGAAACACATAAAAAAATAATATAATCGCTCGTCCTTGTACCATAGTCTCTATATAGGTTCTATACAGAGTAATGAATTGTGCGTCAGAAGCAGCCGCTCAGCGATCACGGAAATTAATTTCTTCTAACCGCTTGATATTGTTTTTCTTCAACGAAACAATTGTTTAGCCCGTTTTTGGATATTATGGTTAAATATAAAACGTCAAAGTTATTTTACTAATAACATTTTTTTTTAAAACACTAATTTAAATATTTAATGTTTTCAATAACGTGACGAGGCAAACTGCGGCGAGTATTACCACCTCTCAATACGTAATGCTTCTTGTAATCTAGGCTAATTGTAAATGGAATAGATAATATTTCACATACATACAGTATTTGAAATTAATTGTATTCTGTTTATTTAGTAGGCGATATTTTCACGCAGCCTTCTCTACGCATCTTCTATCCACCCATACCCTATTTCAGTGTTATTTTCACGGTCGTTATGAGTTCTCATATTTCTCTACAACATTTTTTTTATGGTTAAAACTGGGCCAACGAGAGTACGGGTCACCTGATGGTAAGTGATCATCGCCGCCCACGGCCCCGTGTAGCGCCAGAGGAGCTACAGGAGCGTTGCCCATCTTTAACATGGATGGGCACCGGGGCCTGGCACTACCCATTGCGAAACGCAGTGGCCGAAGCCACTACTTAACGCCAGTTTTAAATGCTAGGGGTCGTAATGATCCAGTCGAGTCTGCCCATGCGAGTTGCCATTTCTGACAACGTGACTCTCCCACACAAAATACATTATTTATACTATTTCGCTTTGATACTAAGATAAAGCACGGCGTTGTGTTACGCTATTACACTCACAATGTCCAGGTAGTTACGTGGTTTATGGGGAACAAAGTATCTGAATATTGAGTTCCCTCTGCTTGCTGATATAAGATTGATACAGATACCAGATCGCAATTAATTTTTATATATATATATATATATATATATATATATATATATATATATATATATATATATATATATATATATATATATATATATATATATATATATATATATATATATATATATATATATATATATATATATATATATATATATATATCTTTTATCAACTTTCAATATCATGCTACTTCCGGAAAACAGAAATATTCTCTCGTTTTCCATTCCTCAGCATGAATCACTTACACATACAAATATCGGTAATAATACCAACAAATATTCAAATAAAGCATGTATTTGTAAATATTTCAATAAGGAAACATTTTTAGATAAGCCTTTGAAGCAGAATAAACGTGAGGGGAGAATATTACGCTAGTGAAATCATTTCCCTTTGGCGGTCTCACAAGCGCGTCTGTTAACTTGAACTTTAGTATTAAGCTACTAGTATTCAGATCGTAAAAATCTATTGAATATATATAAATATATATATATATATATATATATATATATATATATATATATATATATATATATATATATATATATATATATATATATATATATATATATATATATATATATATATATATATATATATATATATATATATATATATATATATATATATATATATATATATATATATATATATATATATATATGTATATATATATATATATATATATATATATATATATATATATATATATATATATATATATATATATATATATATATATTTTTATATATATTCAATAGATTTTTACGATCTGAATAGTCTAGTAGCTTAATACTAAAGTTCAAGTTAACAGACGCGCTTGTGAGACCGACAAAGGGAAATGATTTCACTAGCGTAATATTCTCCCCTCACGTTTATTCTGCTTCAAAGGCTTATCTAAGAATGTTTCCTTATTGAAATATTTACAAATACATGCTTTATTTGAATATTTGTTGGTATTATTACCGATATTTGTATGTGAAAGTGATTCATGCTGAGGAATGGAAAACGAGAGAATATTTCTGTTTTCCGGAAGTAGCATGATATTGAAAGTTGAAGAGATAACAGTCTTAAATTGTATTGAAATTGTGAAAAATTGTTTATATATTGAAGCCATGCAAGGTTATGAATTTGATTCGTACGCGGAGTAATATAATATTTAATAATTTCATTTTCCTGGCTATCATAATGTGGCCAAAGGCAGCGTTGAGTATCACAGCTCAATGTTATAAACATTTGGCGGAAAGTAGGGAACGTATTGTTAACGAAGAACGTGGCGTTTTTCTATTTTTTAAATTGTTAATTAACATTCATGAATGAATACGATGAAGATACTTATTTAAGAAACGTATAAAAAATGAACGTAGCAGGATTTGAACCTGCGCCTCTTGGTATCCCTCCAACTGCTCTGACCTCCAAGTATTGACAAAGTATAGCTTACCGCCACGTTCAGTTATATATACACTCAGCTTCACGCTGTATCCCAAACGAGGCAGGGTAGGCAGAGGGAACCCGGGAACCTAGTGTTAAGACACTCCGTTGCACTTCCGTTACCCACTTTCCACCGAATTTGAGGCATTGCGTGTTGAGTGGCGGAAATCAACGCCGCGCTCTGCCTTATTAATAGAGCGAAGAAATGAAACATTAAATATTTAAATTGAAAATATTAAATATTTCATTTCCTCGACTGGGGATCGAACCCACAACCTGTCGGTTACAGTCACACGCCTGTGCCGCTGCGCCACGACAGGCCTCACAATAATATATATATACATACGTTTTCTAAATAACCATTTAACACACGCGTTAATAATTACACTTTTCAACAATATTATTTCATTAAAGATGAGCTTTATATCATCACTTGAATACTTTATCGAATAACGACTACAAAGACTAACGAACGTACAACAATTAACTGTATCGAATTACGTGAATATAAAAGCTTTTGATTATTTTTGCGGAGGCGTGTAAAGTATATTAATTTATTGTATCTTCACGCTGTACACCGTATATGATAGGGTAGGCAGAGGGAACTTGGGAACCTAATGTTAAGATACTCCGTTCCGTTCCTCTGTCAAATTTTAGGTTTTGCGTGTTGAGTGGTGGAACTCAACGCCGCGTTTTGCCTTATTCCCAAAGCTATATAGATACCAAAGTTATGTTCATTTACTTTCTATTTAACAATTTTATTAAGCATGGTAGTGTTATGGAGTAGTGGGATATCGTCTGACTGTACATGCATCGGTTACTGGTTCGATTCGTGTAGAAGGATTTTTTTTTTCATGACATTAAATCCCGTCCAATTTTTCAATCAAGATATTATATCGTCAATGTATAAAACTTACTTACCATTCTGTTCCCCACTTTCCGCCAAATTTGAGGCATGGCGTGTTGAGTGGCGGAGCTCAACGCCGCGTCGCCTTGTACCAGAGCGAAGAAATGAAAACATTAAATATTTAAATTGAAAATATTAAATATTTCATTTTCTCAGGTGTGGCTCGAACCCACAACCTGTCGGTTACAGTCACACGCTTGTGCCGCTGCGTCACAGGCCTCATTTATAATAATTTATTGTGTCTTCACTATTGTATCTTCACTACTCTAGGTTCACTTTGCGTAATCTATGTATAATAACTCTATAACTATAGACGGTAAGTAAAGAAAATAATAAAATAAAACTATGTATATTTTTTTGTTGTTTCCTTTTTACGCTGAGATTGTTTAATAATCAAAATAAAGGATATAATACGTAGCAAGATGATTATTTTTCACTTTCTTCTTCTTCCTGGCATTAATCCTGGCTTGAACCAAGGTCTGTCGTTGACAGTTGCATGTACGTATGTGCCCTTGCACCAGGACTTTTGTTTATGATTATTTTTTTTCCAGCTTCACGCTGTATCCCGCACTAGGCATTGTAGGCAGAGGGAACGGAAGTGAAACCTAGTGTTATGACACTCCGTTCCACTTCCGTTACCCACTTTCCGCCGAATTTGAGGCATTGTGTGTTGAGTGGTGGAACGCCGCGCTTTTGCCTTATTACCAGAGCGAAGAAATGAAACATTAAATATTTAAATTGAAAATATTAAATATGTCATTTCCTCGACTGGGGATCGAACACAGTATCTGTCGGTTACAGTCACACTTTTGTGCCGCTGCGCCACGACAGGCCTCATGATCATTTGTTTATGATATAAAATATAAAAAATATATACAACCTGATTAAATGTACTCGTACTTCAAATTTTACATACAAAAGTGTTACTTTGAGAAATACTGTTTTAATATATTAAGAGAATTAATAAATTAATTCTATTGTTCGAGCATTTGAATATTTCGAGATGACGCTTTCCATGTTAATTTTGCTTATAATAATAATAATTTGGAGAAATGTTTTCATTTTGTTTATTTTGTTACCGATTTATTTATATGTATATATAAATTAATAAAATGTTGTATATATCAAATATATATAAAGTGATTTAGCGTTAAATACCGAATGAAGCAAAACATTCCGTACCCCGCTTTCCGTTTACATTTCGAGATATAGTATGTTAAATGGCGGGACTCAACGCTGAACTTTGTCTTGTTTTTAGATATATTCTAGAAAGTTCCACATACTCAATTCGCAATGCTTGAATTTCAATTGCCTCAGTCCTGTTATTTGAATTAATACGGACTCCTCGGTGAACCTATCTGACTTGCACTTGACTGGTTTTTATTAAGTATTATTCATCAATTAAAAAAATTAATATATACAACAAAAGATATAAGAAGTCTATAAGAAGTAGAAGAACGAATAGCAAGGTTGGCTAGGCATAGGGAATCTAGAGTTAAGATACTTTGTTCCCCACACACCGCTCAATGTTCTGAAACACTGTAAGTATAGTGGCGGAACTCAACGCTGCATTTAATCTTGTTACCAAAAAAAATATAAACCATCATATGGAGCTTAAAGTCAACTTTTGAATATAACACCCTAACACTACTAAATACATAAAGGCCCAATCGACCGTCTTTTTGAACACTTTTTTACAATGGTATCAGCGTATTCTTAGTTGACAATCCAATTTCGTTTCACAGGCCTCGGGGGAACGTTTTGGGATCAGAGATTAGAACTATAGTTAAGTTTAACGCTTTTCTTAGCATATAATATTTAGAAATAGGCATATTATCGAAGTGGTTTTTTTTATAGGCAGAGAGAAGTGCCGGTCTGAAAAATCGTTTCTGTTGAGTTAACTTCCGTTGGCATCTTCCGTTGAATGAATCATTGCTTGTTGAGTTGAATGCCATGATGCGACACGACGACGATATTTCATTATACGTTTTTTTTTCAGCTTTACGCTGTATTCCGCACACGGCAGGGTAGGCAGAGGGAACCCGGGAACCTAGTGTTAAGACACTCCCTCTCATTCCCCACTTTCCACTAAATTCAAGTCATTGAGCGTGGCGAAACTCAAAGCCACGTTTTGCCTTGCCAGAGCGATGAAATGAAAACATGAATTTTTTATTTGAAAATATCAAATATTTCATTTCCTCGAGTGGGGATCGAACCCAGAACCTGTCAGTTACAGTCACACGCTTGTGCCGCTGCGGCCCTATTGTCAAAGTTAATTCATTACATTCTCATACATTCGCGTACATACTCGTATGTCAAACATCTATCTTCGCTGTTAGTAAGTTAGGTTCTTAGCTCGGATGATTTAACCCACATCGAGAGTGGCAGCTTGACTCGTTTCTTTTAAGCGGGTCGAGGCAAGACCCACTTTGTGACAAGGGGAGTTTTGTCATTTCCTACTGAATACTGTATTCAGTGCTTATGTTGATGATGATATGTATGGCGAATTCTGATTCTTACTTAGCTTGCTAGTTAGGTTTTAGTAATGAAGGTTACAAGTTCAAAATTTTGATATAATTGTTAATAGTAAATAGATTATTCTTAAATATTGTGTTAATTTATGAAATCAATGTCGCTAAAAATATCTAGAATGTGACTCCTTTTTCTGGGATATTTCATTTAATTTGATATTTAATTTTAAAAATATATACCTTTATCTAAGTACAACGTAGAACGTAGAATTTATTTCAAGATTTTTGGTATAAACAGTATGAAGTTTCAATGAAAAAGTTTGAAATGCGTTAAGCAAATTTTTTTTTGCATAATTTCCAATCTGGGTAAGTAAAAAAAAAAGGCTTTAGTACAGAGGAACCTTAAACTAGCCTTAGATTTGTTCAGAGTTATCTCATTTTTTGCATTACTTTTATATATAAAACAGTTTGCTTTACCACGTAGTAGTGTTAAGACACTCCATTACTCAATTTTTGTCCAATTCTATAGACATTTTGTTGAGTAGCCAGGCCTCTTTGTCTAGATACGGGAGCGAGTAAATTAATAGAAAAATTTCAAAGTGGGAATGGAATTTAAAATCATAGCTAGCACTTACACGGCTTCTAAAAGATTTTTTTTACCTACACGCTCTCTCTTTCTCCAGCACATAGTGGATTAGGCAGAAGGAACATGGAAAACTAGTGTTTAGACACTCCGCTCCCATTACAATACTTCCGTTATAATCACCGGGTACAAATAATGTAGTAAGTGAAAATATATCCCAGTTCTAAGAAACTTCTTCTCAATGGTGAACTCCTATATACTTTACAACTTTTTGAACTTTTTTATACTCACTCATTTCACATAGCCTTTCCGTTTCCTACTTATCGCCGAATTTGAGTATATTCGGCGTTGAGTTCCGCCACTAAAAACGTACATCACGTTTTTAGTTGCGGAACTCAACGCCGCTTTTCCATACAATTACAATATTCTAGTCACATTACAATATATCAGAACAATGGCCACGGGGTAAGGCGGTAAATGAGTTAATGTCAGAAATGCTAACAAATGTAAGGGTCAGCCGACAGCTTGGGGCGAAGGAAAAATGAGCGCGAACGGCAATGTTACGTGACTCGGCTGCGACTGTTTGGAGTAGTTTTTCTTATATTGGTTACAAATTGTTTGAAAATAATATTATTTTATATGATATAAACAGTTTTTCTATTCACGCTGTATCCCGCACGTGACAGGATAGGCAGAGGGACGAAAGGTGTTAAGGCACTTTCTGAAGAATTTATGGTACTGCATGTTGATTGGCGGAACTCAACGCCGCACTTTGTTACCAGAGCAAAAAAGTATGAAATATTTAATTTGAAAAGGATTTGGAAGGATCGAACCCACAACCTGTACCATTTATCGTCAGTCACTTGTGCCCCTCTGCCACGACAGGCCTAATTATGTAAATATATTTTTTTAACCACGAGCGTAAAAAGAGGGGTGTTATAAGTTTGATTTATCTGTGTCTCCGTATGTATTTATATGTATTTCTGTCTCTTGAATAAATGAACCGATGAAAATTGAGTGTATTTTTTCATCAAAAGCCTCATTTATCGTTGGCATTATTAGCAAGATTTGATGAAAATCAGATCAGTAGTTTATTACTTACAAGCATTTTACTAAGATAAGGTGTTGATTTTATGGGGCATATTTTTTTCAAATTTAATTTACATACTTACACGTAATTTAGTTTACGGATTTCGTGCGTTATCCAGCATATAACTGGAAAGGTAGCGGAAATAGAGTAGAATTTAGTCTCTACTTTCCACATTATTTCCAAAACTTTGCGTGTTTTGGCACTCAATGTAATGTAGAGCTTGCTCTGGTAACAAAAGTAAAGTTCCTAAAAATACGATAGTAGGCTCTATCTTATTCTCATCATAGAAAAGAAGAAGTAAAAAGGTATAAATTAAAATTTTAGCCGTGTGATTCCGGCTTAGAATAGGATCACCCTGGTACTGATGGTGTCGTAAGAGGAGACTAAAGTGCGTGTGGGAGAGTCACGTTGCCAGTAATGGCAACACGCATGGGGAGACTCGACCGGATTATTACCACCCCCGGCATTTAAGACCGGCGTCAAGTAGTGGCTTTGACCACTGCGATTTGCATTAGGTAATGCCGGACCCCGATGCCTGTAGCTCCTCTGGAGTTACTCGGGGCCGTGGGCGACGCTGATCACTTACCGCCAGGTGACCTGTACGCTCGTTTGCCGTCTTTTCCATAAAAAAAATATATTTATATTTGCGGGTTGGAATTCTCAACTGTTGTCCTTTCTAACTCAACACTCAATGTCTCAGACATTCGGATCGACTTTGACTTAATCGAATGTCTTAACACTGGGTTCCCAGTTTCATTTAGGGTACCAGTAAAAAAACAATAGAACTAAGAAAATAAGATGAAAAAAAGAATTTAGTTCGGTCAACGCAACACGCTATGTATCCTAAATTGAACAGTTAATGCTGAATAGGGAGTTTAATTACTATACTCCTTCTGCTTGCTGCTAGCCTAATAAAGGAATAGCATTTTTTTTATGGAAAAGACAATGCAAATGAGCGGAGGAGTCACGCCGACCACGGCCCCGTGTAACACCAGGGGAGCTACAGGTGCGTTGCCGGCCTTTGAGGTGGATGTAGACACGTTTTTTGAAGGTACCCATGTCGTATTGACCTGGAAATACTGCCGCGGGTAGGTGGTTCCAGAGTTCTGTGGTACGTGGAAGGGCCCAAAACTGGCGAGTTCCCGACGGATAACTCTCAAGTTTCTCGCCGATTTTAACGATGTGCTCGGACCTTGTTTTGGCAATTAAAGTACCTAGAGGCACAGTTGTACTTTCTTTTTAAGGTTTTCACATTTGGATCCTTATTGACAAGTGCCTCGGCCCAGGTTCGATATGCCTCGCGCTTGCCAGAAGCAGCAAGTTTGCAAGACGTATCAAACCAAGGCTGTAACTTGCCACCGATTGGCACTACAGAGCTAGGAATATAAAATTCTATACTCTGCAGTACCACGTCAGCGACAGTAGCGGCACAAGCACTAGAATCTTCAGAAGAGAAGCAAACCGGCCCCCAGGGATAAGATGAGTAAAATGTACGCATCCCATCCCAATCTGCTGATTTGTAGTGCCAGACACGACGAATCGTATATGTTAATAGGCACAGCACTCCGTACGAGGCAGTGGTCTAAAGACCCTAGGGAGGCATCGACAACAACCTGGTACTGTTCTGGATGTGAAGTCAGCAGAAGGTCCAATAAGAAGGCGTTGTGGTTGTCCAGGTTCGGGATTTGCGTAGGCGACTCAACCAACTGGGACAATCTATTTCCCATAGTAAGGTCGAATACAGCTCTCCCCGCGTGGTCAGTGGTGCGTGACCCGAACCAACTGGCTTTATGCGCGTTAAAATCTCCAAGTATAGCGACCTCAGCGGTGGGGATCTGTGAAAGCGCATAGTCGATAGCCGATCGAGTTCCATGAACCGATCCGTTTCTGCGGTGGCGGAACTCAACGCCGTGTTTTGCCTTGTACCATGACAAATTTCGGTATAAATCGCTAATACTATATAAATAAAGAAAAACAATTAAAAATGGTGATACGCTATTAATTTTGTTTGAATTCAATTACCGCTTCAAGTGCGGTGTCAAATAAACACGCAAAATAACAAAAACAGTACATTCCTAATTAACGAGTACTATGGAGAGCTTGCGTTTTCTTTGTTTTCGCAATTAATTTTTTTCGATGAACATAGAATTATGTCTGTTCATTATTTTTGTTTAGCTTTGAGATTTTATTACTTAATTTATGTGGTTCTACCGAACAAACTCAGCTTCGTTTCGCTTTTACTTAAATTGTAGCCCACGTGTGAATCTAATGTACTAACTATATTATTATAAAGTCTTATCAAAATCAGCTCAGCCGTTTTTTTCTGGAAAGTAGACCAAACATCAATTTTCACAAACTTACGTATATATAATACTGTAAACAAAATGGTTGTTGGTTCACTTCTGATTCGAGGGAAGTAATTATTTATTCATACCAAAAAACCATATTAAATGTGGTTAACACTGAAAATGTGAAAGTTTGTTTATTCCACTTACACGCGAAGATTTTTTAGAATTATATATGTTTAAATTTATGTATAAATAAGTTTAAGCGGACGAAGCCACAGGCGAAGCCGCGGGCTTTTCTAGAAATATTCTAGCAAAGAAATATTGAATATCAAATAAAAATAATATTAAAAATATTGGAAATATGCTGAGATTGTATTTAAAAACTCCACCATTCCACTCGCTTTGTTGTCTCCAGTTTTGATATCTTCATTTCTCATTCAGTCGTTTACAATCTGTCAACCTTGCGTTTGTCACAAGTACAACGCTTCACTGATTATTTGATATCCCTAAAAGGGTATTAGACAGCCACAGTAGTATGTAGACAACGTTTACTAATATATTTAATCTAAGGAGCTTGTTCGTTTGTTCGTAAGGAGTTATCTGTGGAACTTGAAATTTTTATTTCAATTATTAACATTGTGCTTGAGTTATTTACTTTTTTTAAGAAAACATACAGAAAACAAAAAAATAGGAATTGAAAACACACAATTTGAAAACCTTAGGAAAAGTATTTTTATTTCCTAAGTGTGAAATAATAATGTAAAAATGTAAAATAAAAATAATATTTATGAATCACAACTGAACGCTGGTTTTTGATAAATGACACATTTTTTTCATTTGAGAAGAAGTCAACTGCCATATGGCAGTGCAAGAAAAGAAAATTCGAGAAAACGAAACTGTGTTTTTTTTTTTAAGCTGATAGATCCCCGGAGCTGTGTTTTTGTAAACTTTAAGGCGTTAAATGGAAATTTTCGTTTTTTCGGAAATCTCTCTCAAATATCACAGAAGACCAACAAAAACGATGCACGCTCTTATTTCTTGGATCACATTGATTTGCTTCCTTTATTTTATCTCTAAAACGCACAAGGCTTGAATATTTGGTACTAATTTCTATATAAAAAAGCTCTAAATCCTTGTTATATCTCGTTGTAGAGAAAATATAAGAACAGGTTTTGAATTAACTGTTTTTTTTTTGCTTTTTACAGATATTGCTGTAGCTCAGTTGGCTGTCATTAGTAAGTATACAATCTATGCTATATATACGTTGATTGATTTCTGTTTTTCTTAGTTTGAGAGTTACTTCAAATTATATTCTTTTAATGAAATTAAGTTATAGCAGTGCAGTGCTGCAAAGTTTGTCTGAAAACGCGACGGCTATCAGTTCCATTTCTACTTAGAGAAATTAATTCGTTTCATTACAATACCTCAACAATTCAATGTGCCTTAACGTCAGGTTCCCTAGTTTCCTCTGCTTAGCGAAAAACGCATTAAACAAAAACCTTCCAGTACATTAGTAATAATATAACCGGAATTGAAAAAAAAATACATATTATTTTATGTCACTAAAATATATAGCACAGTGTTTGATTGTAAACGTTGTTGTGGGTTCTATTCCCCTTTGGGGCAATATAACTATTTCCAAAAGGCCGTCGGAGATTGACGGGCGTTCTCACTCCGAAAATGCTTCGAGTTTTTGGCAGAAAGTGGAGAACGGAAGTAGTTGCATGGAAACGAAGTGTCTTAAGTATTTCCTCTGTCTAACCTATTATATACAGTTTAAAGCTGAAAAACATTAAAAAAAAACAAAAGGAATTATTTATTTCTTAGCTCTGGTAAATCGCTAGCTGCTGTTGCTCTGGTAAATCGCTGTCGGTGTTGAATTACATCACTCACCACGCAATGTTTTAAGAAGGTTTAAGCGAGTAAAGTCACTAATTCTAATGGACTAAGAACAGAGGCTTTTAACACTCGATTTTTTTGTATAACTAGAAACCATTGGTATACGTTACTAAACATAAATTTCAAGCGTTCTGACCAACTGTGAACGAATGGCTTAGTTGGTCAGAGTGTCTGAATGGTTTTCAAGAGGCGCGGATTCAAATTCTTCAAAAAATTTAAGTTTAGTAATTTCTGTCCTCAGTGTGGAATAACACTTTGAAAAATTAGTAAAAAAATAGCACAATGTATAGTAAATAGTATTTTTTTAGTATTGAGGCCTGACGTGGCGCAGCGGCCCTAGCGTGTGACTGTAGCCGACAGGTTCTGGGTTCGATCCCCAGTCGAGAAAATGAAATATTTAATATTTTTAATTTAAATATTTAATGTTTTATTTCTTCGCTCTGGTAATAAGGCTAAGCGCGGCATTGAGTTCCGCCACTCAACACGAAATGCCTCAAATTCGGCGGAAAGTGGGGAACAGAAGTGGAACGGAGTGTCTTAACACTAGGTTCCCGGGTTCCCTCTGCCTACCCCGCCTCGTGCGGGATACAGCGTGAAGCTGAGTAGAGTAGAGTATATACTAGTACTATATAATTAACATAGTATTAGAGTGAGTAACATTATCTCGCGTAAATTTTTAATGTCATATCACGGAACTTGACAGTCCATAGGGATACAATTTTCAGGGCCTTCCGCTGAAATTCAGGAAGTTCGAGCATAATTTATGCTGTCGTTAAAAACGTGTTACTTTGCTTTTCAGGGCTTTGGTTATTTCGGAGATCGGGCTTTCGATTCCCGATTAGTGTTTTTTTTAATGGTTGCAAAATTAAAAAAAAATAACAGTCACCGACCCAAAATGACACCTTATCTTGACAAAATGCTTGTAGCTCTTAGACTGTTGATCTGATTTTTATAAAACATGGCTTAAAATCACCAGAAAATATCTTCCATTTAAAAAAAATTTACAATCTAAAATTAATTATTCATATTTAATATTTTCAATTTCTAATGTTTCATTTCTTCGCTCTGGTAACAAGGCAAAGCACGGCGTTGAGTTCCGCCACTCAACACGCAATGCCTCGAATTCGGCGGAAAGTGGGGAACGGAAGTGAAACGGAGTGTCTTTACACTATGTTCCCGGGTTCCCTCTGCCTACCCTGCCTAGTGCGGGATACAGCGTGAAGCTGAATTATTCAGGATATGTAATGCTCTTGGGAACCTAGTGTTAAAACACTTCGTTTCCATGAACACACTTCAAGTGTCCACTCTCCGCCGAATTTGAGGCCTTGCTAATAGAGTGGCCGAACTCAACTCGCGTTTTGCCATGTTTCCAGAGCAATGAAATGAAAATATTAAATATTTCATTTTCTCGAGTAAGAATCGAAACAACAACGTGTCTGTGTGCTTATACGAGTGTGCTCGTATTCACACACTTGTGCCACGACTGGCCCCAAAAATATTAAAGACTTTAAATCTAATGTTAAGACAGTCCACGCTGTTATGCGCTTTCTGCTGAATTTGAGATATTATGTGTCAAGTGGCGGAATTCAACGCCGCATATAGTTTATCAGGAAATATATGTTATTGTTCTGTTTCTGGATAAAAAAATCTGAAATTCCTCGCTTAATGACTCTTGGGACTCCCCGAGGAAGTAATATTACAAATTTTTATTATGATTATAAAATATATAAAAATAAAAAATAAACGCGAACAGTAACTTTTTTTCAATTAATTTGTTTTTACATTGTATATAGCTTTTAAGTGTAATGTTGTTAAGTACTTATCAGCTTTAGGAATAAAGTGATGGATTTCAGTTAAACTTTATGTAAATAACTTATAAATAACTTTCAGAGTTTTATTTTGTTATTAAACTCATTATGATTTTCATATCTTATTTCTTTAATTTGTTAATAGTAAAGTAGAAGAAGCTATTATGAAGAGGTATGTCGTGGCGCAGGGGAGCATGTGACTGTAAATATGACAGGTTAACAACCTGTCATATTGTGTTCGATACTCACTCGAGCTCTGGTACTAAGGCATTCCACGGCGTTAAGTTCCGCCACTCAATTCGTAATGCGAAAATGGAGAACGAAAATGTCGTTTCGGAAATGGAGTGCTTTTACACTAAGATAAAAAAAGGCAACCAACCACGATGGTTACAAGTTCAAATCAAAATCTAAAAATAATTTAAGTAAATATACTTTTTGGATGTAATTCAATAAAATTCAAATTTTGTATTTTGTGCATTTTAGCAAAGAAATATATATCCTTAAATAGTAAATGGTAAGCGTTATATAAACACAGATAAATAAATTTCCTGTAATTTTGTAGCTGTTGTTGTTTTAGCACATTATATGATTATAAATGATATCCTTCACGTGGCAGGTTAGGCAGAGGGAACCTAGTGTTAAGACACTCCATTCCACTTCCGTTCCCCACTTTCTGCCAAATTTGAGGCATTGCGTGAAAATATTAAATATTTAATTTCCCACCACAACCAACCCACAACCTGTCGGTTACCTCAGTCACACGCTTGTGTCGCTGCGCCACGACAGGCCTCAGTATGTAGATGAGATGGAGTCTCTAAACATTAGGTTCCCGGTTTGCCTAACCTGCTATGTACAGGACAAAATAGATTCTAAAATAGTTTTAAATCTCATTTCCAAAATAATATTTTCCCGAAAAAAGAAATAAAGCTTAGTTTGGTACTTCATACGTCATCATTCGAGCTTTTCAGCCCATAAGCTTACTTGTTTAAGGAGTAATGTTCAAGAGTGTGACCTGGAAACTTGCACTTCTACAAAGCGGGTGAAACGCCGCGGTCATTAGTGAGCTACTGTACAGCTATCAAATTAGCGACTTTTATTTTCTCTCTACTGCAATGTAGTGGCGCAAGTTTGCGATGTAGGTTGCGGGTTCGATCCTCATTCGAGAAAATGAGATATTTAACATTATCGTAATGATGAGGCGGGTTCCCAAATTATCGTTGCGTATTATGCTATGTGCGGGATACAGCGTGAAGCTATAAATAATAATCAATATATTAAAAAAAAATAGGGCCCTTAGGAATCCAGTTTTAAAACGATCCGTTTTCATTAAAACACTTTCCGTAGAATCCTTGAGGCTTTGCGTGTAGAGACGAAAATTAAATGCTCTCTCTTACTACAGCGAAATAATTAAAATTATAAATATATCGTTATCCCCAATAGTAACTAAACTTACAACCGATGCCTTTACATTTGCACAATTGAAGTTAAAAGCTATGAGAAACAACAATAAAATAAATACATTTAATCTGAAATCTTAGCGAGTGCTAATAATAAATGCCATGGCCACGCAATTAAAATTGTTTTCACGCTCTGCAAGCGATTTTTCATGTAACACGAAATGTTTAGTACAAAATAATGACCTACTTTCTCAGTATGGTGTTAAGATTTAAAAATATATATATGTATATATATAAAATTTTACTTATATATATATATAACTAAAGGGGAGAAATGGTATTTTATAACGAGCTTCTTTATTAAGCATTGCTCATTAAAATATGTTTTTTTTTAGCTTGAAGTTATATTCCGCGTATGGCAGGAACTTAGTGTTAAGACACTCCGTTCCGCTTTCCGCGAAGAAAAAGAAAGAAATGAAAATATTAAATATTGTAATATTTAATATATTAATTTCTATTATTTATTATATATTTCATTATATTTATTTAATATTTTAATTTTTACATCGTGTGGGGATCGAACCCACAATCTGTAACAATTACGTTTATGCCCCTGTGTTGTGACATACCTCCATATATATGTAAATCTTTTTTTTCAGCTTCACGCTCTATCCCGCACATGGCAGGGTAGGCAGAGGGAACTTGGGAACAAAGTGTTAAGACACTGCGTTCCACTTTCGTTCCCCACTTTCCGCCGAATTTGAGGCATTGCGTGTTGAATGGCGGAACTCAACGCCGCGTTTTGCCTTGTACCAGAGCAGAGAAGTAAAAACATTAAATATTTAAAATTGTAAATATTAAATATCTCATTTCCTCGAGTGGGGATCGAATCCACAACCTGTTAGTTACAGACACACACTTGTGCCACTGCGCCACGACAGGCCTCATATATATGTGTTTAAATAATTATTTTTTTTGAGTTATTTTCTATTTCTAGTTACTGTAGAAGAAAATACTTAATGAAATGAGAATCGAACCCAGAATCAACCTCTACAGCCGAACATATAGACGGCATCCAAGATGAAAATAAACAAAAAACAAATACAAAAGAAAAAATGAAGCAATTTAAATATCAATAAATCTAACAAACGTAACTACAACTTAATTTATAGCTTTAATATTGTAAAAGCATTTCTTACGGGCCCGCTTTATTTAGCCGAGGTAATTTACATCGAAGTATGGACTTAGTAAGGATTAACTTACCTATGTACTGTGTACGAGTTCATTAATAATCACTTTTTTCTGTAGAAATTAGTATAAGTGCCATTCATTGTATGGGAATTGACGAATGTGCGTTTTTATACGCTTATAGGACATCTATAAATTAGTGAAAGATAAAATTGATATTAGTCTACTAGTGTGATTGTAACTGAAAGGTTCTGGGTTCGATCCCCGGTCTACGAAATGAAATGTTTAATATTTTCAATTTAAATATTTAATGTTTCATTTCTTCGCTCCGGTAATAAGGCAAAGCGCGGCGTTGAGTTCCGCCACTCAACACGCGATGCCTCAAATTCGGCGAAAAGTGGGGAACGGAAGTGAAGCTTAAAAAAATAAATAATTTTTTATTTCATCCGCTCATAGCACGCTGAGGGTGTTGAAACACTGTGTTGAAACACTCTACTTGCCATTTTTTACGATACTCTAATTTACGAGTTACGTAAGTGCAAAGTGGCTTCTTTTCCCCTACCTTGAAATTTAAACTCATAATCGTCATTTTTACAAGGGATTAACGTGATTTAATATCGCCCACAGACATTCTTTATTAGTAAAATTTCTAACTCATAAGTACTTTTAAATTTAAACCAGTAGTTCCTGACATTAATGCGTTCCTCCAAACAAACACTTTGTGTTTATAATACTACTAGAGACCCGCCCGCGGCTTCGTCTGCTCACTATTTTATTATATCTATACTAATCTCAATCACTTTCGCGTTGTAATAACAATGTCACTTTTAAGACAATATCTATAAATAGAAAACTTAGCCAAATCATAAAATATACTGTAGCAATTAGCTAAAGCTGAATTAAAATAAAACAAAAGCACTAAATGTTAAGGGAAAATTGCCAAAATATAACAGTAAAAACTGCATTTAAATCTGGTTAGCTGTTTGGGAGATAAGCGCAAACAAAGCACTGACAAACAGACCGACAAATAATTAAATAAACATTATTTTAAGCCCTATTACATTAATAAATGAGGATTATTTGTATAATTTATAAAAAAAAATCATTATATCTTCAATGTACAGATAGCAATCCATCATACCTAATATTTAATATAAGTAGAAACTATAAAATATATATCATTACATTTAAAAACTGTAAAAGATCAGCCCTAAGTCAAATTTGAAGTACCAAACATCAAAACCGATCAATAAACTCAATGACCATTTAAATAGAAGAGTTCACTTGCTTAAGTAAACGTGTAATTTACAAAAAGCTTTCACTAAAAGTAATATCCAAATGAACTTACAGTATGGCCGTTTAAAGTATTATTTTTATCACAATTTTAGAAAGTCACATTGTAATAAACGTCTGTACAAATATTTATAATGTACGATCAATGTTAATTGTTTTTCAATATTGAAAACCTATTACGAGCTTGTTAAGTACTGGAACTGGTTTAAAGTTTTATTCATTTTGTTTTTATTATATGCTTTCGATCTGCCAGCGGCTTCGCCCGCTTGACTTATACTATTTTATATACTAATTAACTGGAGCTCGTGAATTCGTCCGTGTATTTTTTACATTTAGAAAAAAAAATTAGAAAGTTTCTTTATAAACTGTTTTCAGTTAAAAAAACACAAACATTCCAAACGTTTCCAAGATCCCTCGGTTATCTTGCCATGTGCAGAAAAATCATATCTTTCCATATGCATTATTTCATCTGAAGCTGTATTTCAAGTTAAAAAAATAATTTTTTTAAAGGCAACGGAACCCTACGCATAAGCCGAAATCTATCATATATCAAATCTATCGAATTCCATTACAGAACAACTCGATCATTTGTATGACAAAATATGATTCACTTGAAAACTATTCTTACTTCAGATTAATATGGAATGCTCATGTGTTCACTTTGTCTTATCTATTTAGTTCGGGTATTGGAAATGTATGAGATAGGAGATGCCCCGAGAGTGTATGTAGAGGACTGTACTACCGCAGGCGCGACTGAGAATATCAGGTAGTTGGTTCATTCCAAACTCGAAGAAATGAAAAAAAAAATGCTTTGACCCGTATAATAAGTTAAGTATTTCCAAGTCGCGGCAGTATTTCCAAGTCGATACGACATGGGTACCTTCAAAAAGCGCGTCTACCTACACCTCAAAGTCCGGCAACGCACCTGTAGCTCCCCTGGTGTTACACGGGCCGTGGGCGACGGTGATCACTCACCATCAGGTGACCCGTACGCTCGTTTGCCTTGTCTTTTCCATAAAAAAAAAAGTGAATTCTTTAGGCTTTAAGGGCGTGACGGAACTCAGCACCATCTCTGATTCGTTACCAAACGAAGAAAATAAAAAAAAATGCATATGTTGTTCTCAGAGCGCTTCGAGAGGACGCATTTACAAACTGAAGTTGGCGCTGCTATATACCACGAGGGCCTTTTATCATTTTACTTCAAATAATATAACTTTATAGCGAAAAGACAGACATCTGAATAATTTTAATAACTTTACCTAAACTGGACATCAAGTTTCATACCTCGTTTCTCACAGCATACACATTACTCATGTTCATTACAAACAAAACTTTTTTTTTCTATAATACTACGCGTATCATTGTTATCTGTTGACCGCCCGCGTCGAACT
This sequence comes from Eueides isabella, assembly GCA_019049475.1. NCBI lineage: Eukaryota > Metazoa > Arthropoda > Insecta > Lepidoptera > Nymphalidae > Eueides > Eueides isabella. Next base: position 1,296,243 of record CM032404.1, read on the forward strand.
TAGTTTTCTGTGGGAATTAATTCGTTTGATTCAATTAAAATTCTGTTGAATTTAACAAAGGGTTCTGAACATACTACGGATCTCAAAAATGAGAAGCTTTTAAAAATATCTATAGCTTAACGCTGTATACCACATATAGCAGATGAAGCTTGAGAACCTAGTGGTAAGACACTCCGTTCCGTTTAACAATTTCCGCAAAATTTGAGACATTGTTTGGCAACGTGGAACTCAACACCGTGCTTTGCCTTGTTATGAAAGCGAAGAAATGAAAATATTAAATATTTATTTGAATTGTAATGGAATCCGCGACTTATTGCGGTTACAGTTACGTGCTTGTGCTTCTCAGATTATAGTACATTTTATATTTTTGAAGCCTGTCGTGGCGCAGCGGCACAAGAGTGTGACTGTAACTGACAGGTTCTGGGTTCGATCCCCAGTCGAGGAAATGAAAAATTTAATATTTTCAATTTAAATATTTAATGTTTCATTTCTTCGCTCTGGTAATAAGGCAAAGCGCGGCGTTGAGTTCCGCCACTCAACACGCAATGCCTCAAATTCGGCGGAAAGTGGGGAACGGAAGTGGAACGGAGTGTCATAACACTAGGTTTCACTTCCGTTCCCTCTGCCTACCCTGCCTAGTGCGGGATACAGCGTGAAGCTGGAAAAAAAAAATTGTTGTTTATAATTTGTTCTGTGCTAATTGTTTTATGTAAACGAAATGCATATCTCACGAGAAACGGAACAGAGTGTCTTAACAGGTTAGATTAAGACACTTCGTTAAGACTTCAGACTTCGTTCTTTATTTCTTGAAACTAAGAAGGACTGAACGGTCACGCTCACGTCACGATACTCTCAATATATAAAAATATATAAAAAATGATAGTCTAACTGTAAAGAAATATATTTACCATAGTCTTTGTAAGGATCTCTAAAATTTAACCGTGTTTTTTTTATTTTTAACTAAACTACTAACCCAAAGGTTCATACAATACATCAATAAAGTTAATCCACTCATTACTTTTAACCGAAACTAATGAACGTACATAAAAGGGCACACAAACTATTGCTGTGGAAATATACATATATATATATATATATATATATATATATATATATATATATATATATATATATATATATATATATATATATATATATATATACATATATATAGATGAATATATAGAAATGGCGTATGGACATAATTACTTTCTAAATTTTTTTTTTTTAATTTAGGAAGCTAGTGTTGTACTCCGTTACTGTTAAGTAGAGGGAGGAAATGAAAATAATAAATATTGCCTTAAAATTTATAAATTGCTTAAATATTATTGCTTAAGTATTAAATATACCACAATAGAGGCCTGTCGTTCCGCAGGAGCACAAGCGCGCTACTGTTAATATGAGATTATAAGTTCTAACCCTTAGGAAATAAAATATTTAATATTTTCAGTTCTTCACCCTCGTAACATGGTAAAGGTCAGCGTTGAGTTTCGCAACTTCTAATGGAGTGTCTTAAGTCTAGGTTTACTCTGCCTACAATGCTCTATGGTATGGGGCCGCCCATTGATCACAGTGATATTTATTTGTAGCATTTTAACGATACACGGCAGGATAGGCAGAAGGAACTTGGAAGCCTATTGTTAAGACACTGTGATCCCGTTAAGTTCCAGTTCTGTACGTTCACCACAAAAATAATATTTCTATTCAACATTTTGCTCTACGGTTCCTATATTTCATTGTTTGAACACACAATCGATTTAACGAGATATAATAGAATCAATTACGTGGCCAAGAATTTCATTAGACATCGCGACCTTAAGTGAAGAGCACTTTTGTAGTCTAGGAGGTAGTGGAAATATAATAAGTTCACTTTAGATATTATTAGTCTAAGAAAATTACTTTCCATATTTTATTTTATGGGTAAAATTTTTATTATAATGTTTTAAAATAAAAAATGATACACTTAATGCTTTGTAGTCAGAAAATTCCAAGAGGCACTTCAAATCCTAATTTATGTAAAGTCAGACAGTCAGTAATATTAAACCTATTTTTTTTCATACATGGCTGGCGGCACACCATTTGATTGAAAACGCGTTTTATGTTGCGGTCATGTGTTCGGTTTCTAATCGGGGTTCTGTTTTATTTCTTTGCTCTTGCAACAAGTACACAGTATTGAGTTTTCAACACAGATATATCTCAAGAGTTGGGCAGGCTTACCTTGGTGCAGGGACTCCAGCGCCTGTAATCGTAAAATATTCTGGGTTCAATCCCCTCGTTCAAGCAATAAGACAAAGCGCAGCGTTGAGCTTCCTCAAATTACATTTAATATTTCAAATTGTAGGTTCAAGGAACAAAATGTTCTAAAAATAAGCTGCCGGGTTTCTTCTGCCTACTCTGCCTAGGAAACTCTAAGACAGGTAGAAAAATATAAAAAATATAATGTTCTAAAGATTGATTGATATCTGCTACAATTGTTAGAATTGAACATAACTATGTAAATAGTTTTATCCAGGAAACATCGAAAGATTATTTATTAGAGAGTCCAGTAATAAATTTCTCCAGCGCAACATTGTTGAATTTGTTAATATATATTTGATCTCTTTAATATTTCAAGCAGTCATACCTTTCATCTCATCTCAATATTACTTAGATTCCTGACGTTTATTAAATTGAAATGCTGAAATAGACAGCGAATGATATAAAATTAAAAATATACATTTTAAACTATTTTATTAATAAATATTTGTAAATTATTAATTTATATTTAATATTGACAAAACTTATTTTTATTATAGTATGTAAGTGATTATCAAGAGCTTCCACACTAAAAATGAAAGTTGAGCAATATCGGATTATGATACTTAATCCATCTAAATCTATAAAATTATAATATTATTTTTAAGTCTGTATTTATAAGAAGAGGAAAAGATAAAAACCTCAATAAAGTGCGTAAGTAGATGTTTTTTGTAGTTTCATGCTTTATCCCGTAAATAGCACGATAGGATGTTAAACCTAATGCTATGTGTGTATTCTGTTCCGGAAAAAAATGAATAACGCTTGGCATCAAATTCTCTTTAAGATTGTACCTTGATGGAAATGAAGAGTTCTTGTCAGGGTACTGTCTTTGATTGATCACAAGTCTCCGATCTTCACTTTCCACTAAATTTTTGAGACATTACATGTTGAGTAGTGGAATTCAACGCCGCATTTTCGGTCGTTGCCATACAGCACATGAGTGAGAACCGAGCCCAGAACTTGTTGCATTTATAATTCGCACCCCTGTACCACTACACCACGATAGATCTTTAGAGAAGATTTCGTTAGTACTATTCGTTGTAAATACCATTTACCCTTAATCGTTTCTAAGTGCTCCAACCTAAACACGAGCACGTTCGCTCTTTCAGTTAACTGCAATTCTTGCTTACACAGTAATTTAGAGTTAAATGATGTTGTTTGGCAACTTTTTTATTGTATAGTATATTTTCCTGTTTATCGTGTGGTTACACTAGTGTGCCTCTTGAGATATAGGAGAGTATAAATTTTGATTCTGTTTGTTTCTTTTTAATTTCTTTTAAAATAAATATAAGCAGCGTAACTGTCTAGCTGAATCTATAATCATACATTGTTTTATATTTTTCACAGTTAACTATTAAGATTGCCAAGATGGTAGAACTTTTTTTAAAATTACTCCATCTTTATTGACTAGCCTTTTTATTATATATTCGTGACATATTTGATTTGCATAATAGAATAAGCAATAAAACATATTAAAAAAATATGTACGGCATTTTGTCGTCTGGCTCCTGTACTAAAATCCGTATAGGATAATGATTTACAAGGTTAGAAAATTAGATCATTGTTACGTATTCCACTCCACTAGACTTATAAGTAAAGTTCTTGTGATTTATTGAAAACCATTCATGTAGAAACATGTTATCTTGGAATATTCGTTTGACGTCACGGTGTGGCGACAGTGTCTTCGGGTACAAACAATCGTCGTGAGTTTGAAATTTATTAAAGAGAATGTACATATAAATTCTCACTTATTCACTCACTCAGCTTCACGCTGTATCCCGCACATGGCAGGGTAGGCAGAGGGAATTTGGGAACGTAGTGTTAAGACACCCTGTTCCACTTCCGTTCCCCATTTTCCGCAGAATTTGATGCCTCAGATGCCACGCAATGTCTTGCGTGTTGAGTGGAACTCAACGCCTCCCATTTCCTTGTACCAGAGCGAAGAAATAAAAACTATTAATATTTAAATTTAAAATATTAAATATTTAATTTCCTCAAGTGAGAATCGAACCCACAACCTGTTGGTCAACAGTCACGCGCTTGTGCCGCTGCGCCACGACAGCCTCGATATAAATTAAAATTTAAATATTTTATTTTAAAAAACAAGCTTTAAATTTACCACCGGTTCACTAAAGTTACTTACTTAACCCTAAAAAGAACCGGCGTGAAACACGAGGTGGAACATTACTATTTTTTTAATCAATAATTTTTATTTCTATATATTTGGGGTATTCCTAGCACTAACCCTAGTGTAAAAGCTTTTGCCATATTTTTTATTACGCTAAATTGTACTAATAGTATAAATTTTAATATTTGTGAGAATAGATATTTATTGTATCTTGACATAAAAACAATTTAACAGATTTGCTGGCTTGATTAAGATATTTTTGAATGTGTCACAGTACAAGCAACTGTAAGCGCAACAAATTGTACAATTTATGACAATAAGTTCAAGCGGGCGAAGCCGCGCTTGTCTTGTTACTGTTCTATAAAGTATTATATCAGTTTTATTATAATAAAAAAAATCTTTTAACTTTTTATAATAATAAAAATATCGTATTTTTACATTAAAAACATAGTTCAGATATGAAATATAGTGTTAGAACACTTCATTTTCCGCTTACCGTTCTAGTCCAAGGCAAGACAACTAAACGCCACACTCTGATGGATTCATCTCAAGATTTCTCATATTTAATGTTGTAATCTTCTTCCTGGCATTAATCCTGGCTTGAACTAAGGTCTTCTTACTATCTACTCCATATTGCACGATCTTTAACGTCCTCAGTTAGTCTTTTGTGTCTCACGTCATGCATCACGGCATCCAACCAGCGCTTCGATATAACTAAAGGCAGACATAATTAAATAATAAAAATATACATATATAATAAATAATAATACAAAAACAATTTTTCTAACCTTTTTCTTAAAATCTAGGCCAGATTATAAAAATACTAAACTTAAATTTAAAAAGTATATAAAAATTATGAATGTTAGCATCTCTGTAGGGAGATTTTTACAAATTACCGCTACCCAAAGACAACTCGTAAGAATTATCGTTTGGCAAGAGATAATACTATTTATTTAACAACATAAATAAGTTGTAACAAGCGTATAAGAATTTCGACGGAGCTTGGTGAGAACGGATGGCTTAATTGGTCAGAGCGCTTGAACGGTTTTCTAGAGGCGCGGGTTCATATCCAGTTTCGTTCATAATTTTTATACGGTTTTTAAATTTAAGTTTAGTATTTTCTGTCCTAAGTGTGGAATAACGCTTTAAAACATAGTAAAATTACCAGATTATAAAAAGTTTTTACACACAAGATATCTTACTCAGAGATTCTAAGTAATTAAAAAATAATATAGACTTATCAAAGAAGTCTTTATATTAGTTAAGGGTTTATTTAATGAGTATAAAAACGTAATAGACATTTCTTAATCCCTTCAGACGATAAGATAAAGTATGAAGAATAAATATTCACCCTTCTTAGTCGGCTTTAGTTGATTAGTGACGTGATTTTTTTTGTTTAAACAGTTATTTTTAACTTGTTATATAATAAATGAGATAGTGTAGGTGGTCTTTAAGTGAGGCCGGTCGAGGTGAAAGAACCGGAAAGTAAGTAACGGATGTGTCTAATAGGGAACACAGCTGGACACTACGTTCCTAAAACCTTTTGGCGTGAAGCTAAATGACTTGGTTCTAACAGAATGTGCGAATATAATGTAAAAAAATACAAAATATATAATTTAATTGAGTTTCCGTAAAAAAGGATCATCTTCAATTAACAAAAAAAAAGCTTGATTATTTAAAAAAAACCGCAGCCGAAAAGTTTTCACGTTAAAAGGTTTCTTTTAAAATGTTGCCCAAAGTGTAAATGATGATCGACGGATAACGAGCTTTTTAAAAGTTTTATAAATAAATTGATACTTGCTAAATATCGCGCCTTTTTTATTTTATTTTAGGATATGCAGAGGGAACTTGGGAACCTAGTATTAAGACACTACGTTCCCCACTTTCTGCTTAATTTCAGGTACTACATAGGCAGAATTAAACGCTGCCCTTTGCCTTGTTACCAGAGCAAGTTATATATATATAATCATTTTCATACTTGGGGTCCGTCGTGGGGAACAAGCGTGCGACTGTAAATGGGAAGTTATGTATATAAGTTATCTTACTCGAGGAAATAATATCTCTCTGGTAAGAATGCCTCCTCCATTACGAATGTAGAGGTGGATTTTCTTAATCTAACGAAAATTTCTTAAAACGAGGCAAAATATTAGATTTATACTCACTCAATCACTCAGCTTCACGCTGTATAGGTAGGCAGGGTAGGCAGAAGGAACTTGGAAACCTAGTGTTAAGACACTCCGTCCTACTTCCATTTCCCACTTTCCGCCGAATTTGAAGCATTGCTTGTTGAGTGGCGGAACTCAACGCCACGCTTTGCCTTGTCGCCAGAGCAAAAAAATGAAAACATTAAATATTTAATTTGAAAATATTAAATATTTCATTTCCTCGAGTGGGAATCGAACTGACAACGCATCGTTTACAGTCACTCGCTTGTGCCGCTGCGCCACGATGGGCCTCTAGTTTCCTATAAATCTAACAGCAGCATACTGCTATTTGTGAAAAGCTAAAAAGATTACTAACCTCAATATAGAATCTATATAAAATAACAGTCGATGAGGCAGCGACCTAAAAATTGCTGGCTTTGAATTGATGCGGAAGTCAACCGGAAGCCCTGAATACCCTAGAGGCTTACATCCAGTAGTGGACATGAACAAACAGAATCAATTAATTCGCTTTATTGCGTACGGAAGTGTTTTAATGGAACTGAGTGACTTAACACTACTTTTTTAAGTACCAACCGTGTCAAATGCGAGATGCAGCTTCAGAGTACCCTCCAATACGTTGTGGATTCGAAGCTACTGGTTAAAATTGGTCAACTTTATAACGCAATGGTTAAACAAAGAAATATAATATGTGTCTCTATAATTTTTAAACCTACATTAGTAAGTATTTTTTTATAAGATCGTTGTTTTATATACTTTTTTATTGATATTTTATTGCATGATAAATATTCAATAGTATTTTTAGCTATTTGTCGAATGAAGCAGGATTCCAGCAGATTTTTCTTCTTCTTTCTTAGCTTCACACTATATTCCTAGCGAGATAGGGAGAATGGAGCGCCAAACGCTACAGTTTTGGCATACTTGTTCGTTTCGCCTCGTCCACTGTCATCAACCTCTTCATATATTCCTCTGGAGGGGTCTCATGCTTTTCAAGTGACCTTCCTCCAGTATAGCAGCAAAGCGTTTAAACGAAATGAATATTTCCCCTGAGCTGAATCAAACTCGCTACCATAATATTTGCAATAAAATTCTATAACACTGCGCCAAGACCACCTCGACCGCCTCGTTAAATTTATATTGAACAAAATACATTAAAATCGAAAATCACACCAAACAGACAATATAATTTACGAAAACGCCACGTTTCTTGAAACGATAAGAATGCCAAAAGACTGAACATATCTTTATTTGCCGATAAAAAAATAATGTTCGACATTAAGGGAGGGCTTAATTTAAATATTTTAGAGTAGCGTTTTCCTTTTTCCTCTTAAAAGAGAGTATATAGCTTCACTCCTTCAACAATAAATCACTCTGAGTGTAATGCTTTTTTAAATGAACTTTGGGTTGTAGGGTTCTGTATTGCGTAAGAAAAATCGCAATCTTATATAGCGTTACTTTGTTGTCTGTCTGTGTTTGCAGAATTTTTTATCAAATTTGTTACGTATTCAAAGTCTTTGAAATTCGACAAAAAGTTAGAAGTTACAGTGTAATAAAATATATATGTATGCATATAAAATTTATAGATATCATTTAGAAATAAACTATTACAGAGTTGTAAATTTATCATTAAATAATTTTTAACTATTTTTTTATTCAGAGGGAACTTGGGAACCTAGTGTTAAGACGGAATGCCTATTAAATAATTTGAAGCGTTGCGAATTTAGAGGCGGAACTCAAACGTCACGCTTTGTCTTGTTACTAAAGCAAAGTAATTAATATATTAAACATTTAATTACCTCAAGTGGGAATTGAACTCAACTAATACCTCTGTCATGCTTACAGTCGTAAGTTTGTGCCCTTGTGCTACAGTGGGCCTTTAAACTCTTGTTTCAAGTTATCCCTTTGACCTATAATCATCACTATGATACGGAACCCTCAGTTGAGATCCGACTCGCACTTGACCGATATTTTTTTTTATAAAATATAGACATTAAAGTGAAGCCATTAGTACCCACGGTTGTGATCGATTCTCAATAGCCTAGTAATAATATGACCCATTGGAAAACTTAGATGGAATATTTTTCAAGTATGATAACTTTCAATGTGCAATTTCTCGTTCGTATTGTTAGTTTGCATGGAGTGGGGCCTTTTTTATTAAGCGTAGATAAAATTTTTGTATAGCTTTTGCTTTTTCTTTATTTTCTATTTAGTTATTTTTATTCAATTCAATTTAGAAATTATTGGATTTACGTATAAACTGTCAAGGCACAAACATTTTTTTCACGCTATATCCTACACAAAGCAAAGTGAGCACAGTGAACTAAGGAAAGTAGTAGTGTTACAACATTCCATTGAATTCTCCACTTTCCGCCAAAATTGAGCGGAGTGGCGGAGCTCAACACCGCGCTTTGCCTTGTTATAAGAGCTAAGACATGAAGACATTAAATATTAAATTTGAAAATATCATATATTTCATTACATCGAGTGATCGAACCCATAACCTGCAGCACTTACATCTTCACGCTTGTGCCTCTGTCCCACGAGAGGCCTCTAAATAAAAAAAAAAACAATAAAAATGGTGATATTTACTATCCACTGGTAATCACAACCACAATTCTCAAATTTCAACAAGAGACTGTCCCGCTGCACTACGACTGGAGTATTTATTTATATAGTATCATTTAACCGTGTATTTAGTTCAATTCAGTACATTCTGACTGTTGTTGCGCAGTGAAAAAATGCTTAGCTATAAACACGATGGTTGTAAGTTCCATTCCCATACAGGAGCTTAAATAGTTTAAAAGAAAACGTAAAGTGTTGATTCGCCAACCAAGAATTGTCGGCTACCCAAGTAAAACTCAACTTTTTTTGAAAGACTTTCTTTGCCTAACGTGCTTAATGGCATAAAGCGTGAAGATAAAATGAAATTGCATACCGGGTGTATGGAGTCGTTTACCTGCATTGTAAAATCTTTTACCTAGATGTATGGAATCTTTTACCTAGATTGAAATTAATTAAAAAAAATATATCAGCTCATTATAGTTTTTATTTCGATAAACCTCTTTTTCCGTTCGTTATTAAAAAGGATCCCTCTTGATGTATCACAGTTTTTATATTAAACTTTATCTCTCACGTCCTAACATTATTATGGATTGAATAATGTATTTTAACTAAATTTAAAATATATTCCTTTCTTTATATTAGATTAGAGTTCCTTTAATTTGTTTGTGAATAGAATAAATTAAGTAGAAAACTTGTGTTGCATATTAAATCACTTATGAATAAAAAATCAATAAATTTTGAGCGTTACAGGTTTTTGCCATCTTAGAACAAAACTTATTTGTGTCAATTTAAAGCTTTTACCGATTTCCACAATATTTTAGAAATTTTCTCTATATAGCTTCACGCTGTATCCCACACGAGGCAGAGTAGGCAGAGGGAACCCAGGAACCTAGCGTTAAGGCATTCGGTTCCATTTCCGCTTCCCACTTTCCGCCGAATTTGAGGCATTGCGTGTTGAGTGACGGACCTCAACGCCGCGCTTTGCCTTATTACCAGAGCGAAGAAATGAAACATTAAATATTTAAATTGAAAATGTTAAATATTTCATTTCCTCGAGTTGGGATCGAACCCAGAACCTGTCGGTTACAGTCACACGCTTGTGCCGCTGCGCCACGACAGGTCGCACTCAACAACTCTATATGGTTCTCTACACTGCCTAACCTACTGACATGCCAAATTTCAACTAATTCCAGTACCCTTCAAAATTTAAAGGAAAGTGGAGTGAACAGAAGTGTCTTTATGGAAACGTAGTGACTTAACACTTTCCTTTGCCTATCCTGCAATATGCGGAATAACCAAAAGCGAAGCTAAAACAAATGTAAATAAGAAAATATCATAAAAATATTAAATTATTTATTTAACATCACATTATTTATTATTATTCAATCCAAGACTAACATAAAAATAATCAATTAATTATATGTACATCAGCTATTCTTATATATTCTTTGTGGGCAGCAAGCTGGATATGGTTCTGATGTGTTGCCGACCCTGAAGAATCCTGGTTCTGTAGTTATTTCTGTATCACATCTAGAATTAAATAGAGTTAGTTTTATACTATATGCATTTTCATCAATGTAATATTAATAATATTTTGTGACGGCGTTGAGTTCCGCGATTTATTTTTAAGGTAAGTTGGGTGGTGTGTTGAGTGTCTTAACTTTAGGTTCTCTCTGCTTACCGTCTCGTTATTCCAGGAAGAGGCGAACTAACCAAATGAAAATATATTTGAAACTTTTATTTGTTTATTACAAACAAAATGAGAACTAGTCGTGGCGCAGGGCCACGCGCACACTTTTGTAAACACGTCCGGTTTTATATTCGATCCTATTATTATATCGATAAATTTAAATTGCGGCGTTGAGCACCGACACTCGCGGCGAAGCCTATAATTCAACAAAATGCAGGGATCAGAAGTGTCTTAATAGGAAAGGAGTGTCTTACCACTAGAATCCCAGGTTACCGACGTTGCTATGTGTACGATATATTTGTATATAATTTGGACCGAAACTAAAACAATGACCATTTGTACTAAGTGGATACAACTGTATCTTAAGAGTTAAATTATTAACTTTTTATAAATCAAGAAAAAAAAAAAAAAACAATGATAAAGCATTCACAACATCTGTCAAGACAAAGGGTCGGCATTCCAATGTTTTTTGCCGCTAATTTGTCAACTTTTTCGAGCCAAGCGTTATAATGCCAGACCTTGATATTTGTCACTTTAAAAAGATTTATATTTTTTGGGGTAAATTAAAAAGAAAAAATAGTTGGGAACAATGCATATACTTGATGCTCAGTTTTGTATAGTTTCTATGTCAGGTTAAGTTAGAAGAGTTAACGTTATGTACATGTACAATTAATTATGAAATTTCTTCATGATGATATAGAACTTACCTAAACTTTACATATTTCGAAAAACATATTTATACAATATCTCTAAAAATACTGAACTAACTAAACTAAATAATTACCTTTGATGACACTTAGATTTCATTAAAATAAACCAATTTTATTAATATAACTAATCAACACATACATGAGTAAATGTCAAACTGTAAAAGAATAAGTGCTACTTTTTAAATCGTTTAAAAAACTATATATATATGACAAGAATAAAATTATTATGAACAAATGTTGAGTTCTTTGTTAAATAACACTTATGAATAATGAAAAATAACCTTTCATTTTTTACTATCGCAAGTTGAAACATAGCTAAATAAAATACTTACGTAGTTTTTTCAACATAAGTTTCATATCTATCTTTTTCTATTTCTTTGTTGCTTATAATGTGTCTCTTTTTTCTTAACAAATCATCCAATTTAATAACTTTACCAACTTTCTCCAGTTTAATGTTTTTCCTTAAAGACAAAGGTTTTAACAATTTCGATTTTTCAGCAATGTTCGCTCTGACTTCTTCTAATACGTTTTTTGGTAATTCATCAGTCTGCCAATCAGGTGTGTTTGACGATTCATCTTCTATTTTGTTCTCTTCTTTTAATTCTGTTTCTTCTTCTTCTTTGATTTCTTTCACTTCTACTACTTCCGGCTCTACTATTGGCAGTGTATCTCGCAAATAAGTGTTATACGTTTGAGGATAGTTTTTGTTACGATTATATATATCTAATTGCGCCCATGGAAAGCTATTATAGTAAAAACTTGCAGGATGAGATAGATTATGATGATGTATGTATGAGAACGGATACGGCAGTAGTTGCAAGGGGCGTTTAGGAGTAGGTACTTTCGGTGGATACCAAGGAGGATAATTTTGCTTTTTGCATGGCCTTGGAGGTTCTGATGTTAACATGTTATATGGTGTATGCATATATGATGACATTCTCTGGAAATTGGACATTGGATAGTAATACGGTGACTTCATTAACTCTGGATCAGGAAAAGGTCGATTAAAGTACGGAATTGGATGAGGATAGTTCCGAGGCGTGGGCATAACATTTGTCGCTTCAATATTTAAGTCTTTTAATCTCTTTTTGTTAAGTTGTAATGGTTCATACCAATGTGAAATAGACTCCTTATTTTTATTTGTTTTTGTTTCATTATCATTAACTTGTAAAATATTTACCGTATCTTTATCTGATTTCTCATTAGCAATATCTATCTCATCATATATTTCTTGAGCTAAATTATATATTTCTATAATCGCTTCTAAGTCACTTTTCTTAACTGTACGAAGAATTTCAGTTATAGTGTTTATTTCATCTTCTGTCAAATATCTATCAGTTATTTCATCGTCAATTTGGAACTCTTGTTTTATTTTGTTGTTTTTATACAATTCCTTGATAAAAACGGGACGTTTGCTTGAATCTGGTTTTTTTATTACAGCAAAGGAAGTTTCGCTCGGGCTCGTCGACATGTCATCGGGAGGTGGAACTTTTGTAATATTCACTTTTTGTATAGGATTGAATTCAGTTTCAGTAACATTCTTCTTTTTAAGTTTACAAGTGTAATTGCCACAAAAGGTTTCAGATTGCCACGTAGAGTTTATTGGATAAAGTTTCTGAGTATCTGGATCTTGACAAAATAAACCTGAAACGATGAAATTCGATTTATATTATTTGTAATACATTATTGAAACTGCTGGTTTTATCGATATATATTTCCCCCGGAGGTAATACACTTATTGTAATGAGGTTTGCTGACAAAGGATTTGTTCAATTTAGTTGTTTATTTAAGGATATTTTTTTAAATATAATATATTGAAAATGTGTCAATATTTTAACTGTGCTAAAATGTATTTTATTTTAGCTAAAAGAACCCGCCAAGAATCCCGTGTACCCCCAATCTCCGAGACATTGATTGTTGCAGGTTTGATTGCGCTTGTTCATACCTCAGCTTCACGCTGTATCCCGCACATGGTAGGGGAGGCAGAGGGAACTTGGGAACCTAGTGTCAAGACAATCTGTTTCATTTCTGTTCTCCACTTTCTGCCGAATTTGAGACATTGCGTGTTGAGTGGCGTAACTCAACGCCACGTTTTTCTTTGTACCAGAGCATGGAAAATATTAAATATTAAAATTGAAGATATAAAATATTTCATTTCCTCGAGTGAGGATCGAAACCACAAGCTTTCGGTTATAGTCACACGCTTGTGCCGCTGCGCCACGACAGACATTTTTTACCATAAAAAAATATTCCCCTTGATAGAATCGAACCTACAATCGTCGCGTTTCGTCACACAAACATTCCTCCTAACATTGCGGCACGACGGCGTCATATACAACATAATTCCATTTATTTTCACACAAAACAAATTAATTAGACGCAAATGAAGTTTGTTTTGGTTCTAACAGCGTTACAAGTACATACGTGCTTAGGCGATGATATTAGCAGTTTCGTTGTATCGTTAGATTTATTGTTTATGACAGATACAAATTATTTAGTTGTAATACATTATTATGATATGTTTTCGGATTTTTGTTTTTTCATTAATATAGATATAGCAATCGTGTAAAGTTTTAATATATATATATATATATATATATATATATATATATATATATATATATATATATATATATATATATATATATATATATATATATATATATATATATATATATATATATATAAATGTCTTTTATTGATTGATATTGTTTGAAAAATTTATATTTATTAATTTAATTAGACTTAATAAGGTCCTAAGGTCTAACCTAATGTAAAGGTCTAATTAAGTCTAATTTAATTAGACTTAATTAGGCCTTTACATTAGGTTCCCTCTGCCCACCCTGCAACCTACAGTAAAAAAAAGGAAAATATTTTTTTTACTGAAACTCTTAATCCATAATATAGGCAATCAGAGGAGAACGAAAAAAAAAATAGAATTATATTTATCACATTTATATGCCAAATATGAAATAGTTACATATTGTATATGTTAGGTTCAATACCGTCTTTTAATGATAACATTAACTTGTTACAATAAGAATATATAATCAGAAATACGATTAGCATAAAAATATGGCGCTCCGTTCTCATTGCCTACCCCGCTAGGAATGTGTAGCGTGAAGCTATGTATGTATGTATTCACGCAGTATCCCGCACATGGCAGAGGAGGCAGAGAAAACTTGGGAACGTAGTTATTTAAAATTACAAAGGATACCTATAATAATATATTTTACACATTTTTGTTAGTGTCACGCTATAAAATGTTAAAGGTTCAAGTCCTACTCGAAAGAATTAATTAGTTTAATTTTCCGGTATGTTCCGGTAACGAGATAAAACGCGGCGTTGAGTTCCGCTAGTTAACACACAATACGTTTAATATTCGGAGCGATACATGGGGAACAAAGTGTTTTAAACACGAGATTATCTCTACCTACGATCGCTTGCTTTTTGAAAAAGAACGTGAGGTATTTTTTTAATATGAAATAATACACCATATTTATAACACAACAGTAATTCTCTAAATAAGAAACAGATATTTTTTTTAATATTTACAAACCTTTGATAGGTGTTCCGTATACGATATTCGAACACACAAACACAGCTACATAAAGAAGAACGTGCTCAAACATTTTGTCACTACCTATTGTTATTAATGATGACTGAACACTGACAATGTGTCATATGCGAGTATTGTTATGATTATACCGATTGCTTGCTATTTTTCAGTGCTTCTCAACTTATTAATAATTATTTGTTAATTGTTGTTTCTTTATAAAATAACTAGCTTTTGCCCGCGGCTTCGTTCACGTTATAGTTGAGAAAAAAAGATCTCATGGTACTTCGGATACTTCTAAGTGTGTGTGTACAAAGTTTTATGAAAATAGGTAGAGTTGTTCAGGCGTGAAGCAGCAACAAACAAATTTACTTTATAATATTAGTATTATAATTCAGTGAGTTAATAAGTAAATTTTAAAGTTAGTTAATAAAAAAATAATCTTAGTAGTTAGTAAAAATAACTAAGCAAGTTATTGAGGCCTGTCATGGCGCAGCGACACAAACGAATGACTGTATATTTAATATTTTGATTTCATAGCTCTGATAATAATCGCGGCGTTGAATTCCGCCATTTAAAACGCAATGTGTCAAATTCAGCGGAAAGTCTGAAGTTCCCTCTGCATATCCTGCTATGTGCGGGATACAGCGTAACGCTGAGTAAATAAGACATTTGAATAACTTAGTAAAATAATCTTGATTTGTCATTATAGGATCACTTTGCTATGGACCGGTCTATCAGTTAGAGTAAAATATTTCAAGTATTTTACTATATTTTTAAAAGTGTTATTCCACACTTAGGATAGCCATTCGTTCTTACTGAGTTACATAAATAAGTTGTAGCAAGTGTAAAAGAATTTCGACGGAGCTCGGTGAGAACTAATGGCTTAGTTGGTCAGAGCGCTTGAACGGTTTCCGAGAGGCGCGGGTTCGATTACTGCTTCGTTCAAAATTTTTATACGCTTTTTAAATTTTAGTTTAGTATATTTCAAGTAAATTTCCTCACTGCCTATTTGTTAGCAAAAGTAGCCTAGTTATAAGAAATTTATTTCCCCATACACAGCCCAACTATCAAGATATATGATGTTAAGCGAAACTAAACAACGTATTCTGTCTTGCTTCAAAAAAGAAAATCAAATCCACAAAGGTTATATAATTAGTGTACCGCTGACCGGATAGGTGTTGAACAAAAGAAATTGTATAAACATTTTACAGAAAGAAAGAAATAAAAGGAGGTCTTCCCTTGAGAACCACTGCGTTCGTGAATTCGCGAACGTGCCTTAATTCGATACTTGCTATCGCCGTGAATTCCGCTGACCGATCTAAATGATAAATCACTCTATCTAACTCTAATCTATTGCAGTAAAACACTAAAATACATGTTTTTACATTGGCCACTTTTTCCAATATTAGTAGATCCTGGAAGTATAGTGAAGCGCTTTTCTTTAAATATATATCACCTACCTTAGCTCTCCCTTGAAGGATCAATGTTCATTCAATAAAATTATTTTTATATTTCTACGATTATAGACAAAGCGTAGTGTTGAGTTCCGCCACTCAATGTCTCAAAAATAGGGTGGGGGGAATAGAATGTCTTAGTGATAAGGTTTTATTTTTCTTATATGTATTTCACACTTGAAACAAAAAAGGGGACAAATTTATTTCTCGAAGTGGCACGTGAAACGTACTTTTGTAAAGTAATGACATAATAATGTTTTTAGAATGGTCTCAAATTTGGTGAATAGTGGAGAATCGAGCGGAGTATCTTAACACTAGGTTCCCAAGTTCCCTCTGTCTACCCTGCCATATGCGGGATACAGCCCAATACAATTTGAAATAAAATATTATAAAACTATCCTTATAATTAAAAATATTAACAATGATTTCAAGAGGCGTCCAAGGGATATTTAAAACAGCGGGTGGTGTACAGTCGAACCAATATATTGTTAAATAATTTTTGTATTAAAATTTTCGTTACAAATATTTTTCAGGGTAGTCGGAGGGAACCTAGTGTTAAAATACTTCCCTATACACGCACAACCCAATTAAACAAAATACTGGCGGACATATTTGTCATGTTTTGTCTTGGAGAAACAGAAAATAATATATATTTTTTAACCTGTGCAGAAATTTGAAAACTGGGAAAAGTTTATTTTCTAATAATATAAATAATAGTTATTTGAAGTATCAGTATTTTTAAATGTAATTTTTTTCTCATTTTTATGCTGCATCGTGCGTACAGCAGATTAGATTATACACACACTTTACTATCTCCTTTGCACCCAAATCCTCAATTCAAGATCGTGTGTCGAGTAACTCATGAACTTCATCTCGCCAAAGCAGAGAAATAAAATGCAATTAATTTTCTTGAGTAGTGATTGAATCCAGAAGCATTGTATTTACTGATACATTCTCACTAAGAAGAGAGACTTCTATTAGCAACTTATGTGAGCTCTTATTATTAGGGTTAATTATTTTTTTTAGCTTGTCGTAGCGTAAGCGGTAACTTCGGAACTCAAGTATAAGATTTTTCGTTCATTAAAACAAGTTCCCCATCAGCTAAATTTGGGCACTAAGTTTACGTTCGTGGAGGAAGTACTCGCCAATGCCACGATTTGCTTTGTTAAAAATACTAAACATTTCATTTCCTCGAATAGAAATTGAATCCACAACCTATCATGCTTCATCTTTAATATATCTTTATACTCGTATTATTTATTGGAAATAATTTATAATTTACTTCTTATAAGTTATGTACCTTTACTAGTTACTTTTTGCCGTGTGATTCCGGCTTAGAATAGGATCACCCTGGTACTGATGGTGTCGTAAGAGGCGACTAAAGGCATGGGCAGACTCGACTGGATTATTACCCCCCGCATTTAAGACCGGCGTTACTTAGTGGCTTTGGCCACTGCGTTTCGCATTAGGTAATGCTGGGCCCCGGCGCCCTTCCACCTTAAAGGACGGCAACACTCCTGTAGATCCTCTGGAGTTACTCAGGGCCGTGGGCGACGGTGATAACTTACCACCAGGTGACACGTACGATCATATGCCGTCTTTTCCATAAGAAAAAAATAGTAATTTAAGTTCTTAACCTAGCTACGCTATATCTCTATACGGTTTTGCCAGAGAGAACGGAGTACCAAACGAACACTTTCATTTTAAAGAATAAAAAAAATCATAGTAATTCTTATAATACGAAACAATGCTGACATAAGAACCATACCTTGTAAGGAATTTGAGCTGGCGCGTGCGGTCAGACACATTCCAACTATACCAAAATTATGTAAGGGATTTACTTAATTACAAATCTAGCTTAATTGTGATACGATGTTCAACCCTAGTAAAAACTACAATATAGTAATTGAATAACTAAGATTATCTAAATATGTACATTGAGAATTAAGAAGAATATGCTCAGGTGGTTTCACGTCGAACGAATGAGTGATGAAAGAATGTAAAAGAAGATTTAGCAGGTAAAGTGAATGATTAGGGAGGGATCTCCGGATCGACATTCTATCAAACAGTATCTACGATACTGCAGGAGAATCACGTAAAAAACATGAGGACATAATGCAATGAAGGAGCACAATAGTAAATATTTTCAAAACACTATTTAAAAATTAGTAACTTCTGAATAGTTCAAATATACAGGTTTTGGCCTCATCACCACACCAGCCATACAATTATGGGTGGCTAAGTTTAGTTTAATTTTTTTAATTTTATTATGTAATTAATTTTAAATTGAAACAAATAAAAGTATGACCAAGTATAATCACCCGCGTTAAATTCCGTCACACAAGACACAGTGCCTTAAATACTGCAGAAAATGGGAAACGGAACGGAGTATCTTAACAATTTTTTTTTCAGCTTCACGCTGTATCCCGCACTAGGCAGGGTAGGCAGAGGGAACGGAAGTGAAATATAGTGTTATGACACTCCGTTCCACTTCCGTTCCCCACTTTCCGCCGAATTTGACGCATTGCGTGTTGAGTGGCGGAACTCAACGCCGCGCTTTGCCTTATTACCAGAGCGAAGAAATGAAACATTAAATATTTACATTGAAAATATTAAATATTTCATTTCCTCGACTGGGGATCGCACCCAGAACCTGTCGGTTACAGTCACACTCTTGTGCCGCAGCGCCACGACAGGCCTCACTCTTAACACTAGGTTCCCTAATTCTCTCTGCCTATCATGCCAAGTGCGTGATACGGCGTGTAGCTGAACAAATATATAGAGGTGTTAAATATTCTCAAAAAAACAAAATATAACCAACAAAATAAAAAAAAAAGAAAACATACATAAAAAATAACCGAATACACTCAGCCGTCTGTACCTCACGACGGGGGCTCACACTCGAAGGTGTAAAAAAGCAAATTAGATGTTAGCGAGTCAAAGCTTCCCATCCCATCCCAAGATAAAAGTATTAATGGTTGAATTATACGAGAGTATTAAGTTAGAATTAAACTCGGTAATAAGAGAATCATTACATTGGATTTTTTAATGCTTATTATTTGAACACGTATGTTTTATTTTGTAATTTTTTACTTAATAATATATAATATTTTTAAATTAAATATATTTAATATTTTTAAATTAAATATTTTATGTTTTAATTTTTTCGCTCTGGTAACAAGGCAAAGCGCGGCGTTTGGTTCCGCCACTGAACACACAATGCCTCAAATTCGGCGGAAAGTGGAACGTAGTGCCTTAACACTAGGTTCCCAAGTTCCCTCTGGATTCAACGAACGAAACTTAAGAATCTAGTATTAAAGATGCTTTGTGTTCCCCATTAAGACACCGTGTCAAACACCACTTTTCAAAGAATTTCAGAAGCAATATTTTCAATTTCCTAGTACTACGAGGTCAACAAGGTGACCTGGTAGTACTAGGAAAATGAAAATATTAAATATTTAATTTCCCCGGGTGAGAGTTGAATCCATAATCTGTCGCAATTACAGTCACACACCTGTGCCCCTGAGCCACGCCACTCAGGCCAGGTATTATAATATATATTAGTCGAATATTATATCTTGAATAACATTATGTTAAGGAACTTAGAGCAGTTTTTGCTCGCTTTTACGTATATCAAATGACTACTCGAAAAAAAAAAGTAAAAAGCTGCATTTCTTGCATTGACACAGCCTTATCTCTCCATTTGTCGCAATACACTACATCAATTCCCGCCCACGGTACTGATAAGAGTAATTACTTAGGAATGTCAAAATGCAAAAACGAGGTCCTTTAAATGCATTTATATTGTTTTTTTTTATTCCCATCACACGGTATCTTGTTTATAGCTAGCAGGCACAAGTACTCAGCGTAGCACTTTACCTCGTCACCAGAGCGAGATAATGAAAATATTAAATATTTCATTTCTCGAGTGGGGATCGAACGATCACACTCTCAAGCCCCTGCACCACGGTTGGTCTCAACGTTATTTCTTGTTATTAAAAAAAAAGAAAAAAAGAACTAGGCATGTCTTAACAGCTTTCTTTCTTTCTTTCTTAGCTTCACGCTGTATCCCGCACGAAACAGGATAGGCAGAGGGAATCCCCTATTTCTTCGCTCTGGTAAATGGCAGAACGCGGCGTTGAGTTCCGCCACTCAACACGCAATGCCTCAATTTCGGTGGAAAGTGGGAAACGGAGAGTTTTAACACTAGGTTCCCATGTTCTCTCTGCCTACCCTGCCATGTGCGGGATGCAGCGTGAAGCTGAGTAAGAGTGAGTGAGTAAATACTTAATGTTTCCGTTTCAACGTTTCGAGTGTAACTGGTTACCAAGGTTCCTCTGCCTATCCCGCCATATGCGGGATACAGCGTGAATATAATCCAATAAATAAAAAAATAGAAAAGAAAATTAAACACAGAACAATATAATGTTGGTTATATATCAAAATCGTAACAAACCGTATAGTTGAAATAAATCAGACTTCGCATGAAAACGTAACATAAAATCGAAAATGATAACTTTTACGTACAAACATACATACATAACATTATTATGTAAATCGTCATGGCTTTTGTTTTAGTTATAAATAGCTTCGCGAATATATGTATATATTGTACCTATTTGTGAAACGGCCGCATTATGTTCGCTGAAATACTGAAAATGTTGCCGTTGTAACTTTAAATTGTGAGGTAATAATGGGATATACATATGTATGAACAATGGTCGATATTTCAGTAATTTTTATCTGTCATCCTTCACATGGCAGAGTAGGCAGAGAGAAATTGAGAACTAAGGGTAAAGACACTCCGTTTCACTCCCCATTTTCTACCATGCTTGAGGCATTGCGTGTTGAGTGGCGGAACTCATTGCCGAGCGGAGAGAAGAAATGAAATATTTTAAATATTTAATTTGCTTGAGTTCAGATGGAACCTGTCGTGTTTACAGTCGCACACTTGAGCCTCTGCGCCACAACAAGCCTCTGTTTTCTTTTCAGCCTTGAAGCGGCAGCAAGCTAGCAAGCTAGCAAGCTAGTGGCAAGGCACTTCAGTATTTACTTTTCTGTCTAAATTAAAACATTATGTAGTATTTGGCGGAACTCAACGCCGCACTACATCATACGAAGGCGAAGAGTTAAAAATATTAAAAAAACGCCGCTTCAAACCTCTTTCATTAAATTATTTAATTACTTTGTTTATCAGAGCAACAACAAAACAAGAATGGCAAAACATACCTATAGGTTCCTTAGGTTCCTTTACTTACTTTTTCTATTTAAGTAGTACAAAATCAACACAAAACGTGCTTTTAAGAGATGTTTAAGACACAATAGACTAGTTCACATAGTTCAGCTATAACCTTCCGTGCTTACCTGTTAATGTAGTGGGAGCACGCGATTCTAACATTTTCGACCTCAATACGTTTATATACTGATTTGTGTTTTATTTTTGTGTGAAATTCGATTGTTTTTTGAAAAGGTCACGCTAGAGAGTGTTGTTTTGGGTATCGTTCGGATTTCCACATAAATAAGTTATGTTAGGTTTGAAATTATATAACAATTTCATTACTTTGGGTACTGTACATAGCAGGGTAGGCAGAGGTTACCTGGGAACGCAGTGTTAAGATGCTTCCGGTTTCCATTTTCTATAGAATTATCGAGGTTCTCCATGTTGAGTATCGGAACTCAACGCCACACTTAGCCTCTTGATCGGGTGAAGAAGTAAGAATATTATTACTTTCCTGGAGTGGTATTTGAACCAACAACCGTTGTATCTACAGTCACAGGCCTGTGATCCTGTGTCAACTTTAGCAATAAGTATATTTTTTTATTTTAAAAACATCATAAAGATCAAATAAAATCCTAGTTAGGCTATAAGAGCGACCTACATAGGGAGTTCAATTCTCACTTGGTTGAATTCATTATTTTTATTTCCCCTTTCTAGTACAGCGCTGTTTTCGACTTATTACTTAACAAACAGTGCCTCGAAAATAAGGCTGAAAGAGAAAAACAAAATTTTGTAATTTGTTTTCAATCTTAAAATTTTGCAATTGCGCCAATGTATGGTGCACTGCGATCTGTACCCCACTTTCAGCCAAATCTGAGGCATTGCGTGTTGAGTGGCGGAACCCAACGCCGCGCTTCGCCTTCTGAAGGCTTGTCTTATGAGCAAAGAAATGAAACATTTGATATTTAAATTGGAAATAAGAAATATTTCATTTCTTCGAGTGTGGATCGCAGCCACAATCTGTCGCGTTTACAGTCACATGCTTGTGCCCCTGCGCCACGACCATCTTTAAGATGCTGTAATACTATTTAACCCTCACTTATCCCGCAATACGCGAGATAAAGCGTGAAAAACGTGAAAACATCTAATATAAAATAATAATACAACAACTTGTATTCGTATCACATCTAAAGGTTCTTCCAAACAATTTACAGGATCTCGATTAAGTGATACGCTTCAATAAATAATGATTTATCGACTGTGAATTGGTTATTCCTCGCTGATAGTACGATTTCCTGATCTTTGATCTCTTGAATACGAAATAAAAGTTTTTTCTTTGTGTAAGAGATGAAAATATGTTGGTTTTTTACTTGTCTTATGAATAACTTGGGAATTTAATTTGCAATGTATTCAATATTTGCTTGATTTATAGATTCAGTGAGATGTTGAAGTATTTTTTTTTCAGCCTCCCTCCCCGTCCCTACCGCACTAGAGTAGGGAACTTGGGAACCTAGAACCTTCGTTCCCTAATTTCCGCCAAATTTGAGGCATGGCGCGTTGAGTGGTGGAACTCAACGACGCGTTTGGCCTTGTACCAGAGCGAAGAAATGAAAAAACATTAAATATTTAAATTGAAAATATAAAATATTTCATTTCCTCGAGTGGGGATCGAACCCAGTTCCTGTCGGTCACAGTCACACGCTTGTGCCGCTGCACTACGATAGGGCTTTAAAAAATCTATATTTTAATATTAAATAAAGCCACTTCTTTAACAAAACGGAACGATGTCACAACATTTCATAAATTTTATTTAGTGTAGATTTAGTTTTTTATTTATCTTCATGCCATATACCTATAGCAAAGACGATGGAGATAAGCTAGTATTAAAGCACTTTATTCTGTTTTTTATGGACAAGACACGGCAAACGAGCGTACGGGTCACCTGATGGTAAGTGATCACCGTCGCGCACGGCCCCGTCCAAGGGAACTACAGGAGTGTTGCCGGCCTTTAAGGTGGATGACCACCGGGGCCCGACTTAACGCCATTTTTAAATTCCGGGGGTGGTAATAGTCCGGTCGAGTCTGCCCATGCGTGTTGCCATTACTGGCAACGTGACTCTACCACACGTACTTTAGTCGCCTCTAATAACATCATCAGTACCTGGGTGATCCTATTCTAAGCCGGAATCACACAGCAAAAATTCCCCACGCATGTAACTTTGGAAACATTGCCTGTTAGGCAGCGTAACTCAACGCTGCGATTTTACATATCGAAACTGAAAGTATTTTTTTTATTCTGCTAAAAAAAGAGAAGGCAGAGCAGTTAAACCTAAATTACGATACCAATATACCGCATACACACAACTCATTTATCATTTGCCCAAAACAAAAGTAACCAAGACGGCTGACAAGTAATCCCTTAAAATTTACGACTCGACTCGTAAAAACATTGCAAATGACATATTTATTTAGCCCTTCCTCATTACTTTAATTAAGTCGTTCCTTCGTTCGTTCGTTTAGCTTCACACTGTATAACACCAACAACAACTGCACATGTTAGTATAGGTAGAGGGAACTTAGGAACCTAGTTTTAGGACACCCCGTTCCGTTACCCACTTTCCGCTGAATTTGAGGCATAGCGTGTTACGTGGCTGAACTCCACGCATTGCTTTGCCTTGTTACCAGAAGGTAGAAAGCGAAGAAATGAAAATACTTAATTTGAAAATGTTAAATATTTAATTAAGTTGAGTGGGGATTGAACCCACACCCTGTAGCGTTAGAGTCACATCTCCAACTCCCTCTAGTCTAGAGAAGCTACTGCAGGAGGTTTCTCTGTCCTAAAAGTGGGGCACCCTGAAGGCGACGGTGGCCCGTGAAGGGGCCTTTCACCGAGACACCGCAGTAGTATGCGCGAGCGATCCTGCAGCGTCTCTTATAGGTGAAGTGGGTCCGCTGGGTTTTAGTGGGTAGGATCAAATCTCTGATGAGTCCCACAGTAACGCTTGTCCGTAAGGAACGTACTTGCGCTCTGCCTAAATGTATTTCCGAGCGAAAAAAAAAAGAAAAAAAATAGAGCCACCCTTGTGTCTATGCGCCACGACAGGCCTCACAAAATACCCTTAATTAAATCGTTAAGAGAATTGTTCAGTTTCACATAAAATTGATTTTTATTAGTCAATTTCAAATAAGAATGGGTGGTCTGAATAATTTGTCTGAAGCTTGTCTTGTTTTTGGAAATTTACAAGTGTCTCCTGTGGAAAAAAAGGGTTCTGATTTTAAAACACCTGGTTGTATTAGTTACATCCTGTTTAAGGGTGAACAAAACGATATTTTTTTTATTATGAGAAATAAAATATTATTATAAATTATTATAAGTTAATAAGAGATAAGTAAAATTAACAGTGGAGTTAAAAAAGGTACAGCAATCAATATATGCGATCAATCGGGTTAAATTTGTTTCATTTAAAATTTATTATTAGATAACTCAGAACAGAAAGTCCAATATTTTTAGAAATAAAAAAATAAATATTAAATATTATCAAAATATCATTTAACTACCCAAAAAAATCACATTATAAATATGATATAGTACATAGAATAATCAAAAGAAAAAAAAAACAGAAATTCAAACAATTTTTTAATTAAGCCGAACGCATTTCAAAATGGCGGCGTTAAATACGGCGTGAACGTTTTGACGTTTGACGCGACGCTCCGGAGGGCTCGTATAATTTTATTTTGAAATATCAAAGTAAGCCTGTAATTATTTCGAAACCCACGGGAGAGGCGTGAATATCATCAAAATTATTCATTTTTAATGAAATAATTATAATATTGTGTATTAAATTTGGTTAAACAAAATGCAAAATGTTTGTTTGTCAGTTGAATATTTCACACAAAGTGGTTGTTAATTTGAACGTTAATTATGAATATGTGGTATGCTACCCAGTTTACTGATTTTTTAAATGAACTTTATCTTATCTTTAAGCCTGTCGTGGCGGATTGGCACAAAAAAAAAAAAAAAAAAGCGTGTGACTGTAAACGTAACATTCGTGAGTTCGATCCTGATTGAGGAAATAAAATATTTTTAAATTAAATCTTTAATCTCTAAAACATAATATATATATTTTTTTCAGGTGTTAAATAGATTAAACCATAATGGACGGTATTTAATTAATTTTATCAAATAAAAGAAAAACAATAAAACAAACAATCTAAAAAAATACAGCGTTTAACTATGCAATTCGTCGGAAAGTGGGGACCGGAAGTATCTCAATGGTAACAGAGTCCTTAAAACTAAATATTTTACCACCCATAAAGCATACCAGAATCAAACCGACGACCTACCCACGTACGCATACCACTACACCTATACGTATTGTAATAATTTAAGTATAAATATAAATTATATTCATCAAGATAATTTAACTGTCCAACGCAGTTCGTTATCCCCAAACGAAATAAACGGTATCCTTTGTGGTTAACGATTTTAATTAATAGCTCCATCCTCCTGTCAACTTTGAGAAAAAGTTGCTATCAATAATATTCGAGTAAAAAAAATATGTGTGGCCCAAGTCATACTCTTGAGCGTGTACCAAAAATGCATTTTTTTATATATTTTTTTATTTTGCTTTAAATATTACAATCTTTTTTTAATATATTTAAATGGGGAACATAACGGAATGTTTTAGCATAAGGTTCCCAAGTTCCCTTTTACCTACGCTGTAAAAAACGAAGAATTTCATTATGCAAGACCAAATCGAAATTTCTCGCCTGCGTGCTTCAATGGAGTTGATTATTAACTGTAAATAAATTATAATGATACATTATAAGTAACTCTAACCACCTGCCAGTAATAGCTTGTTTACCATACCATAAAATGAGCGTATTAAGCCAAATAAATTCTTTAGTTTTATATAATTAATTAATTTTAATTATATATATTTGATATCTTCATTTCTTCGCTCTGGTAACAAGGTAAAGCGCGGCGTTGAGTTCCGTCACTCAACACGCAAACGCATCAAGTTTTCTCTGCCTACCTTGCCAATTGCGGCATACAGCATGAAGCTGAGTGAAGTAAAATTAATTTTAATTAATTTATTTATTTTAAGAAAACAAACATCGTACTTATAATTATTTTACTTACTTACTTACTAAGCTTCATGCTGTGTCCCGCACGAGGCAGGGTAGGCAGAGGGAACCCTTCCCGGGTTCCCTCTGCCTACCCTGCCTAGTGTTAAGACACTCCGTTCCACTTAGGTTCCCCACTTTCCGCCGAATTTAAGGCATTGCGTGTTTAGTGGCGGAACTCAACGCCGCGCTTTTGCCTTATTACCAGAGCGAACAAATGAAACATTAAATATTTTAAATTGAAAATATTAAATACTTTTCCTCGACCGAGGATCGAACCCAGAACCTGTCGATTACAGTCACACGCTGCCGCTGCGCCACGACAGGCGTCTTATAATTATTTTGTGAATAATATTTGGAAATATTAAAAAAAAGAGTGAACTAGTATAAAAAAATAATCTTCACACGCTACTCCGTGTATATGGGTAGACAGAGACAACTTAGTGACTAGATATTCCTTACTTTTTACTAGAACCTTCCCCTCTTTCCTCTGAGTCGGAATCGAATCTACGTACTACCATTGCACTAATAGACACTACAAAATGATGCCACCAAATCATAAGGCATAAAATAATTGATACATCCGCTCATTATTAAATCAATTCTTAAAGAAAATATTTTTTATACAAAAAATATTTCTTTCATATTTTATTCTCAATTAATAAAATTGTAACGCGTTAATTGCTCTCCTTGTTAAATATATTTTATACCCAATCATACTTAAAAAAAACAGCTTCAACATTATTTCTGCATAGCAGGGACCAAGAGACTATATTGTCCACTATCTCCCAATTTTCGAGATATTGCGTGCTTAAAAGCGGAACTCAACGCTGCGCTATATCTACTGTAGCGTGTATATGGAAAGAAACAATCCTGCCGAGAGGAGCAACGCTTTTACAAAAGCACGCTGAGGCCAGCCAGAATCAAGAAATTATTGTAATTTGTTGTTATTTTTCTACTTACTATCTATTGAAATATGCGTACCGGACGCTGAAACCTATCGCCTCAATTAACTACTTTAATGAATGTGAATGGGCAGAAGAAGGCACAAGCGTGCGATTGTAAAAGTGCGACAAGTTTTCAGTTCAAATTCATAGGTAAAGTTGAGGTGACCAGCAGAAAGTAGGAAAAGAAAGTGGAAAAAGGAAGTGAAAAAGAAAGTGGGAAAAGCAACGTAGAGTGTAAGGAAGAGCAAGAGACAGTAGGATCCCAAGCTTTCCTCTATCTACCATGTCATATGCCACCATTTATATATGTGATTTCTTTTTATTTTTTTTTATTATTATTATTTATTTATTTTTAAATTTGAATTATTTTTATTTTTTGTTATGTTTTTATATAACCAGTATAATGTAATTGAATCGGCACAAGATCGTGACTGCAAACATAGGTGGTGTGGGTTCGATCCCCACCCGAGAAAATGAAATATTTAATATTTTCAATTTCAATAGAAAGAGAGAGTTCAATTTCAATAATTAATATTTTCATTTCTTCGCTCTGGTAACAAGGCAAAGCGCGGCGTTAAGTTCCGCCACTCAACACGGAACGTCTCAAATTTGGCGGGAAGCGAGGAACAGAGTGTCTTAACACTATGTTCCTAAGTTCCCTCTGCCTACCCTGTCATGCGTGGGATACAGCGTACCGTAACTAATTAAAATATTCTCTGTCAATACAATGTGCTTGTCAGTCAGTCTGTTCATCAATAAAGGCTATTTTTATAAAATATATCCAGTCCTTTATGAAGTTCTTCATTTAAAACTTCATTTTGTCCTCTCTATTTTACATAACATTAGCAAAATACTCAACTGGCACGTCCTAAACTGAAAGTCATTACAAACAGAACAAAATAGAACAAAAGTATTAACTTTAGCCTGAGTAATAATTTGAGGTCTGTCGTGGTGCAGTAGACCAGCGTGACTGTAAGCAACCGGTTGTGGCTTCGATTCCCACTCGAAGGAGTGAAATATAATTTTCTTTCAAATGAAATATTTAATGTTTTTATTTCTTTGCAAAGCGTGGCGTTGAGTTCCGCCAATCAATACGCAATACCTTAAATTAGGCAGAGAGTGGAGAACGGAACAGAGTGTTTTAACACTAGGTTCCGAAGTTCCCTCCGTCTACCCTGTCATGTGCAGAATAAGAGGTGAATTTAAATAAAAATATTATATTTTCAACTATGAAAGTAGCACCTTCATACACCATGTGTACTAAATCTCAGTAAATATGTAAATGGGTCATTTATTTTAATTAGAACGGTCGATTGCATCTTTGATGTATAGCTAAGAAGTGTTAAGTATTTATAGAAGTGTCATATAATATTATTCTTTTCTATCTAGTTATATATTAAGTGATTTTACTTTTAAAGTGTTTTTCCACAATGAAAAAATATATGTACCTCGAAAACATATAAAAAAGATATCGTAGGTGGATTTGAAACAGCACCTCTGAGAAAAGCATATTAAATATGTTACATTTTATTTTAATTGGTTCAACTATAATTTAAAAAAAAAATACACATAATTAAATGTACGTGTTGTGACAATAATAAATATTACCGATAAAAAACTTTCACGCTTTTTCCCGTTTGGCAGGGTGGACAGCCCTCTGCCTGACCATAAAACCACAACACATAAACTCTACTCAAGGAAATAAAATCTCTTAATGAAAACGGTAAGTGTCTTAAGATTCCCAGGTTCTCTTCTACCTATCTTGATATATACAGCAAAGAGTGTAAAGCTAAAAAAAAAGAAACAAAAATGTACTTCTAAATGTTATTAGGTCTGTGGAATCTCGTTATTCCTTTCGATTTAATTGGTAGATTCTTCGAGTGATATCGATCTGACACCTCTAGGCCTATATCAGTTGTGTTTACTTGCGGGTTATATTTTTATTTTAATCATTTGTTTGTTTACTTTGTTTGTTTACTTAATTATTATTAATTATTTATTGTTGATTTCTACTTATTTTGAGTTCTAGTCGAGAGAAACTAGTGTAACCGAGGTTGTTGTAATCGACAGGTTGTGGGTTCGATCCCCACTCGAGGAAATGAAATATTTAATATTTTCAATTTAAATATTAAATGTTTTCCTTTTTTTCGCTCTGGTACAAGGCAAAACGCGGCGTTGAGTTCCGCCACTCAACACAATGCCTCAAAATCGGCGAAAAAGTGGGAAACGGAAGTGGAACGGAGTGTCTTTACACTAGGTTCCCAAGTTCTTTCCGCCTACCCTGCCATGTGCGGGATACAGCGTGAAGCTGAGTAGAGTAGTAGAGTAGAAACTAGAGTCTCTGTCTGTTTATTATATAATAAATGGTGAAATTCTACGCCGCGCTTTGTCTTATAACCACTCAGGGACATAAAATATTTATTATTTTAAACTAAAATATTGAATGTTTTCTTTTCTTCATTCTGGTAATAATGCAAAGCGTGATATTGTGTACCGCCACATAAAACGCAATGCCTCAGTTTCCGCAGAAATGAGGTAACGGAACGGAGTGTCTTTCTCTTTCTATCCTGCCATGTGCGGTATACAGCGTGAAGCTGAGTTAATAAAACACAAACACACATAAAACACATTACAGTTAGTTTACTGCTTTCCCCGCTACATGCGGGAAAGTGCGTGAAACTGAGAAAATGTACTATAAAATAGAAATATTGGACCAACGAACTGTACTTTACGACTGTAGTTTTATATTAAAAATAAAGTAAAATGCGAAGCTTTTGCTCTTCATGTTTTTTTTAGTTTCTGACTCTAAGCTTTTCATAGAAGTTCTATTAAAAGTCTACTTCTAAGACTTAAATAGTGCTCGACGTTCACCGTTTCTTAGAAAACGTTGTTTTTCATTTAAGTTTGTTTTCTGAAACAGAATTTAGTTACTAAATAAGTATTTTTATATTTTCTGCATTTTTTTCTATATTGAAGACTATTTTTCTCTTGTACAAGAGTGCGGTTGTTGTGGTATTAATATTTCCATTGCTTCGCTCTGGTAACAAGATAAAACGCAGTGACTACAACAGCTATGAGCTTAATAGTTAAATATTATCTTGATGTCATTGTGCAAGTTACATGCGTTTAAAAGCGGTGAGTTGGTACTGGTTCGATTCCTGCTCTGGGTATAAATTAAATATACAATTTCGTTCGGCTGATCAACAATTAGTTATTATTGAATAACGAAACAGCGAAAGATATCAAAGCGGATTTTTATTTAACGAATATATATTAAGCAACCTCGTGGCGCAGCAGTTTTACGTTCTATTGTAATCTCATCGGTCGTGTATTCGAGTTCCTTTAAAAGAAAATAATTATTTTCATTTTTCCTTTGCAAATTAGACAAAGCGTTACTTAATATGCA